>JALNIO010000295.1:0-57880 GCA_023509875.1 Rugonectria rugulosa
ACACTCCAAATGTTGCTTGCCCTCATCCGAGTGCATCCGGCGTTGTTCGACGGCGGATATGATTTTACTAGTCACTGGGCGTTCAGTGCTAATCCCGGACTCGAACCTCGCATCTGTCCTCACCGTTAATCTACATGTAATCAACTTACTCTGTTATCCCTTTAGAACTCTAGGACTCAGATTCGGATGCAGTTCTGCCAGCCAACGGCCGCATGCTGTGTGTACAGCTTGCGAATAGCAATTGATCCGATCGAGTTTGCTGGCGATGCCCACTCTTGTACGTATTTGCAGAGAGTGCGCATTAACCCTTCGCCCATCTCGTCAGCTTTCGCCCTGCGCTGACGACTGGATGCATTGGCGTGCACGGCTGTCGCCTTTGTCCAATAGAAGAGTGCCATGCCATATATCAAAGCCGGGTTCATGTTAAGCTCTGCTCCACGACCGGCGTTCTGACCTCGAGGCAAGTTGCCAGCAGTTTATAGCAAGCAGTGCATCGTTGAACGACAAGTTCCTCTCTGGAAGGATGCACAGAGCGCTCCGTACCGGGCCACGAACGCACAGCCGTGTAGCTCTCTGGTTACAAGGCAGACCTTGGACCACCGCCGTACTCACAGACAATTTGAGCCATTGGCGTGAATGTAAGGCGTCCAATAGAAATTACCCACTAATAGCACGTACTCCGTAGTATTTACTCTGTGCAAAGGGGTATAGATGCTCTAGTAAGCAAGATATTATGGAGTACGGCACATGGCGATTTGTATTATTATATCGGCGTTCGTCTACAAGTATTCCCTCCCCTGTGGGCTCGGCTCTCCTTTGCGTGCTAAATTTTACATGGATTAGCGTACGGCTGTGACGGGATGGAGAGGGACAATGGAAGCCAAATCACCGCCGTCACTCGTAGCAGCGGGATACGAAGAGTTTAGTGTGTGTAGTGCGTTCCCGGCCACTTCTGAGGCCCCTAAAAGATGCCCAGCTCCCCCTTTCGAACATGGACAGCAAAACAGGCAGAGAAGCAATTCAACCCAACCTGAGCGTGAAGTTGGTGTGGGCCTGCATGATGCATGGCCCGTGCCTCCAGCCGCTCCCACACCGTCATTAGTGGGAAACTTGAAACGAGCTACATGGGGATAAGGCGCAAACAACGACGAAAAGAAGCCTGAGAAGAATCATTTTTAATGTCCGGAAGGGCCACAGTCACCACTGTCAACGGCGAACCTGGTCTCTGATGATTGAACCACCTGAACCGAGCGTAACATGGACAGCGGTGTTTAATTTATGGTGATGGTGATGATGGAACGCCTTGGACTCTGCATCATGACAAGTTCAGAGTCAGGGACGTCGACGACTGCAAACGGGTGTATTACCCTTTATTATCGCCCTGCTCTGTAAACTGGACTTCGAATGACGTGCATGTGGTGTGCGGACTCGCTAAGGTGTGAATTAGGTATAAAACTGCGGATATCATATCCAGTTTCCCCCTTTCACTGCGCCATAGAAAGACCGACGAAACAGAGCCGAGCAGTGTTGCTTGAAACCTGCCGGGATTCTTCTATGTACGAAGTACATCCGCAGTTGCGTGAGCAAGCATTTACACGCAATGGCTCCGTATCTTGGGTTTGCTCGGGCATACATATTAGATCTAGGTCCATGTACGGCACATACACGTATGGCAATGTCCGTCATCCTTTCGATGGTGCGAGACGAAATGTTGAGACTCCGCAAACTGCGGATGAGAATCTTGTTGAGCTGAACCTAGAGCGCAATGCAATATTGGGCACCGGGTACGTCGTATACGTCAGATGCTTGTATTCCAGGTGTTTATAGATGACCCTGACACTGAGGCGGCAAGAATGCGCGACACCCAAACTCTGCCTGTTTCCTCAGGTTGTATTAAATCTCGACTACGAATGATACTCCATACATGGACTCCGTAATGGGGATTGTGTCCTGCTTACTAGGTAGGCACATGAAGTAATACGTAGCAGTATAGTGGCACAGACCGGTATCCATGGGGGAATCTTATTAGTACATTCGACGTCTACCGAGTACTACGGAGTAAGTCCTCCTAATAAGCTGTCAGCTGCGGAGGTTGACACCTCGTGAGACACAGGACAAACAATTAATAGAGAAGGGCCGGTTGCCCTACATAAATGCCCTTCAGATGAAAAATACGAAACCGCGCCAGCGAGGACGCGCCCCGTCTCTCCTTGTTCGTCGACATGCGTGTTGTACGAAGTACTTGGTGCAAGAAGGAAGTATTATTTGGACGATCTTGTCTCAATGGAACAGGATGGCAACAGGTTGGCAACAATTGTGCGGAGTACAGTGTACAATTTGCCGTCCAATGTCCAGCCCCTGGATTTCGAAAGGGGATGGCGTTGTGCAGCCCCTGCAGAGTACTGCCAGTCGACCTCCGCTGCAGCCAGCCGAGCCCGCCACTCCCGTGTATCCATCCTGTACCTCAGGGCCCCCAAGCATCCCCCCCACAAAGCCCCAGATGTCCTTGTCGACACTCGACCGGCACTGTACCATACTGTAGGCTGTAGCTTGGTGTGTGCAGGCCCTGCAACCCCTAAAAAATATCGTTTAGGCTGGGCCGCTAACGCACGCGAGATCCGCGATTGGCTGGGAGGTGGCTCGACAAAGGGACAGCAGTGCAGCTGGCGGTCCAGTTTCGTGCAGCTTGGGTGCCACTGCGCCAGGAACAGCAGCCCTTGAGTCCAGTCAAGGACGGGAGACTTGGGAGGTTACAGGAGGCGCCGGGCCAGTGAGAGAGGTGGCAGGGCGGTATTACCACGTACAGTACCGCTGCCGCAGCACGGCAGGTGCGTCTTAAGGAGCCCCATCCATACCACGTACTCCGTACCTACCTAGGTACCTAGGTAGTCTGGGCTTGGCTGGGCTGGTCCTGGTAAGAAGAAGCATCCAACAGGGGAAAGGTCGTGATCATTTTCCAACTTTCCACCCGCCATCATCATTCAGCTCGTTGTCGTTCCTTTTGTCCCTTTCCTCATCGTTCCATCGTTCCATCTGCGATTTCCATCGCCTTGCGCGGCAGGGGGACCTAGAATACTTTCGTCAGACTCTCGAGGCTTCAAGCACCTCCCGACTGCGTCTCGTTCCTGGCAGCCAGCACGAATCAGGGTCCGCACCCCTCGAAAGCCCGTTGGAGCGCGCCCATCAAACTCCAACCCCCTCCCCCCATCCCCCAAAATTCGGGAGGTTGAACCAGAATTCCCCTACGATATTACCTTTTCCGTCCGCGCCTCCATCCGATGCGAGCCCAGCCATTCCTAGCCTCGAGAACCACCTTCCTCGATCCTGCGACTCCGGCTAGAACTGCCCGCCCGATCGGTTTATCCCCATCCACCAAGACAACGCCCGCGTCCGAGCCCACGTTCTCGCCATCGATCGTCCTGAACGCATTCTCGTCCCCGTGATAGCCTCTTATCAACAACAACATCAAGTTACTACCGTCGCATTTTGCTAGATTTTGTCATTTGAATTGTTGCTGTAAAGGGCCGTTTCTCGCCGCCGAGCGGCTGCTTCTCCGTCACCATGGCCTTTCTCTTCAAGTCGAAGAAGCATCCTGAGAGGTCCTTGGGCAGTCGCGATGCCAACTCACACTCAGGCTCTCAAGGCTCTATACAGAGCGCCAGCGCTCGCATTGCAGAAAAGAACGCTGTACAACATCGCGCGACACCAACGGGCAGTCTAAATTCAGTCGACAATGATGGAAGCACAGGGAGTCCCGACCAAGGGCATAATCGCCGTGGTGGGAGTGCCGACCAGACTGCTCAACAGCACCAACAGCGCAGCGACTTGCCGGTTCGTCATTGAAGCGCACTTGCTAGCCATGGCCGCGGTATGAAAAAGCTAATTAATTGTTCAGTTTCGAAATGGTGCTCAGCAGAATAACCCGAACGCCTCACTTTACCCGTGGTCGCAGCGACAGCTAACGTACACCTCGTCACATCCGAATCCGTTTCCTCGCTATGGCGCAGCCGTTAATTCCGTCTCCTCTAAGGAAGGCGATATCTATATGATGGGTGGTTTAATCAACAGCTCGACCGTGAAGGGCGATTTGTGGATGATCGAGGCAGGTGGCAACATGGCTTGCTACCCTCTGGCCACGACAGCCGAAGGTCCGGGGCCGAGAGTTGGTCATTGTAGTTTATTGGTCGGCAATGCCTTT
Organism: Rugonectria rugulosa; assembly: GCA_023509875.1. Taxonomy (NCBI): domain Eukaryota; kingdom Fungi; phylum Ascomycota; class Sordariomycetes; order Hypocreales; family Nectriaceae; genus Rugonectria; species Rugonectria rugulosa. Next base: position 4,199 of record JALNIO010000295.1, read on the forward strand.
ATCGTCTATGGTGGTGATACCAAGATTGACGAGTCGGACGTTCTGGATGAAACCTTGTACTTGCTGAATACCTGTAAGTATTTCCTTACGGGCCAATCGTACGCGGGCTAATGCATTTCAGCAACGAGGCAGTGGTCACGCGCTTTGCCAGCTGGACCTCGTCCTTCAGGCCGCTATGGACACACTCTGAACATACTGGGTTCCAAGATTTTCATTTTCGGTGGTCAGGTGGAAGGTCTCTTTATGAATGACCTCTCTGCCTTCGATTTGAATCAATTGCAAATGCCCAATAACCGTTGGGAAATTCTAGTTGCGGGCGAGGTGTCGCCAAAGATCCCTGCGGCGCGCACAAACCACACGATGGTTACGTACAACGACAAGATGTACCTGTAAGTTCCGACCGCCGCACAAGTCCCCTTGCATGTCTCGCTGATTGAATGTTAGATTTGGTGGAACCAATGGCTTTCAGTGGTTCAACGACGTGTGGTGTTATGACCCGGCCATCAACAAATGGACACAATTCGATTGTATAGGCTACATCCCTGCGCCCCGTGAAGGCCATGCCGCGGCGCTGGTGGACGATGTCATGTATGTGTTTGGAGGCCGCACAGAAGAGGGAACGGATCTGGGCGATCTTGCAGCCTTCAGGATTTCTTCTCGGAGATGGTATACCTTCCAAAACATGGGGCCGTGTCCTTCACCCCGTTCCGGACACAGCATGACGACGGTGGGCAAATCGATCATGGTAATTGGAGGAGAACCGAGCACCGCCTCTGCTTCCGTGACAGACTTGGGACTTCTCTATGTTCTGGACACGTCCAAGATTCGCTACCCCAACGATGCACAGCAGCAACAGCAGCAAGGTGCCCAGCGAGCACCTCAGGGGACACGGCGACCAAGTGCCGGTGAGTCAGGAGGCACAGCTCGCCAGTCTCCTCTGCGCGATGGCTCAAATGGACCTCCTGACTCCCGGAAGGCAATCACAGGCGGCCCTTCAGCTCCCCCGAACGGGCATAAATCACCACCTAACGCTCAAGATAGTCAGGGGCCTCCGAACGCTGCCTCTGGGGGATCAAAACTTCCGACGAGGGCGGCTATGACATCCCCTTCTGGTCCGCCGCCACAGGGCCCGACGCCAGCCAGGCCAACCGTTGACACGTCCGCTATGGGCCGAATTCGTGCGCAATCGAATGAACGAGCGAATGCATCACCCAAAGTAAGTAAGAATGATTCACCCATCACCCGGGAGGTCATCAACGAGACCGAGGCCACTGTGACAAACGGTAGACGGACGCCTACTCAGCAGGCTTCAAGGACAGGCTCAAAGCAGGATCAGGTGAATGCCGATACTGTCAAGAACAAGCCAGTCCGCCCGAGTCGTCCAGCCGAAAGCCTGACGGAATTGAGGCCAGCGCAGCGCCCAGCTTCACCGCCCCAGCCCACACGGCAACCCAGCAATAACCTCTCTCGACGATCCTCTGCTAGGAATTCTCAAACGGTGGTTCTTCTTAAGGAGCTTGACGCCGCTCGTAACCGAAATGCCTGGTACGCTTCTGAGTTGGAGCTGGCCCGGAAGGCTGGTTATGTCCTCAACACGTCCTCGAGCCCTGCGCTTGAGAACAAAGCTACGGAAACATTTGATGATGAGGATCGACCCCTGATTGAAGCCCTTCTCGCCATGCGCACGGAACTTGCCAACGTCCAAAGTGCCGTCGACAAACAAGCTGTCATTGCTGCCAAGCAGATTGCCGAAGCGGAAAAGCAACGTGATGCAGCTATTCAAGAGGCAGTCTACGCTAAAGCTAAGTTGGCAGCTCGATTGGGTGACAGCACAGCGAGCAGCCCCCAACTTGATCAGCGGGACGAGGCTGAAGCCAGGTCGAGCGAAATGAGCAGGAAACTGGCTGCCGCTCTCTATGTTCAGAAGGATCTTCAGACCAGACTTGACACCGCTAAGACCGAGCTTGAATCTGAGAAGAAGGCTCGCCTCTTGTCGGATGATACGGCCAACGCAGCTCAAAGACGCATTGCGGATCTCGAAACGTACAAACAACAAACCTCGGGAGAAATCGAGCGTCTCAAGGCGGAACTACATCTGGCCCAGCAAGAAGCTCGCCAGCAGTCGGTCGCAGCGGCCGAAGCGGCTGCTGCTGTAGAATTGCTCCGAATCGAGAAGGACGACTTCGCCACTAAGTATGAAGAAGCCGTCGGCAGCTCACAGGATCACCAAGATACCTTTGAGTCACTCAGGCTCGCCATTGTAGCGTCAGAGGAGGCTAAATCCCACTTGGAGTCGAAGCTCTCCGAGGAGCGCGCTCAGCGAGAAAAGCTGGACAGCCAGCTTAGCAAGTTGAAGATTGAACATGAGGCGCGAACCGCAGAGCTAGTTGCTGCGACGCAGCGATTGCGTGATGCCGAGGAACTATCCGAGAAACATGCAGCCGAAGCACGAACCCATCGGCAGGCAGTCCTTGCTGGGTTTGATAAATTGTCTGCTCGAGACGTTTCCAGCTCAGCCAAGCCAGACGCTGAGCGTCTTGCAGCCCTTCAATCTCAAGTAGAAGCATCAAGCGGCTTGGTGAAGAAATATCAGCAAGAGGCTGATGCCGCAGCTGACAAGCTTCGCGCTGCTGAGGAGCGCATCGCCGGTCTTGAGCAGTATCAGGAGCAGTCCAGCCGCGAGGGTGTTGGTATTCGCCGACAACTACAATCTGCTCTTCGGGATACACAGAGTTTGCAGGCTGCGAACACAGACCTGAAGAACAAGTTCGCTGCTCAACAACTTGAGACCAATGCTATGACAGTCCAACACAACGCCCTCAAAGACATCTTAAGTGAGAGAGGTATTAGTCCAACCGGTGCTATCAGGGCCCGTGGCCTGACGAGCCCCGTCGCCAGCTCGCCAGACCTCGGTCGCTCGCGGGACCTGGAGGCACAGCTTGCCAGTGCTCATGCTGCTCATGAAGAATCCAAGCAGGCTTTCGCCATTCAAGCTCAGGAATCCGAGGCCGCCTATCGTGAAAAGCTCGCACAGCTCGAGAGCGACTATCAGTCGGCTGTGCATTATGTCAAGGGAACGGAAAAGATGCTGAAGCAGCTCAAAGATCAACTCTCACGTTACAAGGCGGACAACGGACGTCTCAAATTGGAGGTTGAGGAGCTTGAGAATCAACTGGAGTCGACTGAGAATTCTCCAGGATCGGCCAATTGGGAGATTGAGAGAGCTGCATTCCAAAACAAACTCGGTCAGTTGGAAGCTGAGCTGCGCAATTCGGGGGTTCAGTTAGAGAAGCAGCTCGCGGCTGTTAGGGAGGAGCGAGATCAAGCCTTGAGGGGCAACGAAGAATATTTGCAGAAGATCCAAGCTCACCGCAGGGATCTCGAACAACTGCAGACGGAAAATTCTCTTCTTGAACAACGAGCAAACGATGCGGAACAGAAGGTTGCTCTTCTGCTCGACCAGGTGGAGCATTCTGTCGACAACTACCGACGTCGCAGTCGCCAAGTGCCCAGCGTGCACTCGGAAACAGGCACAAACGGGCTTGCCCTGGGACATGCTCGAACGGAGAGCTCCGAAGTCGAGAGCATCTACGGGGGTGCTGGCGTGAACAGCCTGGAAGCTAGAAACAGCGCCGCCCTTGACAACCTCGCCACGGAGCTCGAAACACTACGGACTCAATGGGAGGCGACTAACAAGAACTATCGCCTGAGTACCAATTTCGATTTCGAATCTGCGTCCAGTATTAAGAAGGACGACGAACCATCTACCGGCATGGGCCTCAGCGAGAGCCTGGCGGATTGGCGCAAGAGACTTGACACTGAGGAGCACCAGAGCGACGGGGAGAGGTCCCGTCATGGCTAATCCAAAGCTCGTCCTGGATATCGACATGCATCCGCGACGCAATATACCCGCCACGTCATCGCAGCTTGTCTGGGTGACGGGCTGCTATTTCAATGTCTGTACATCCTGCCTGACCTTTGCAAAAGGCGAAATGGAGTTTCGGTTCTATTCACAACCATTTTATACCTTTGTCCGGCGCTAAACAGCCGATCTTTTTTTAAACTTATTCACCGTCGAGTTGATACTGGCCTGTTTGACTTTACTATACTGGTTCTGCATCCTACTCACTTGGGGTGAGGAGGATGAGAACGAATTCTTTTCTCTGCATTCCTTAGTCTATCGTTTTTACAATCTGTTCCTTTTCTTCGCCCTTGTCTTTTGACCACGTCAATGTACTATATGGGAAGACTTTTATCCTTTCGTTTCGATTACGCGGGAGGGGGGAAACGTCACGGCATTTGAGGGCGGTTGTGACTCGGATGTGGTGCTTGGTTTTCTTTGGTTTCCTCGCCTGGTGCCGGGCTGGGATCTGGGCTCTGGAGAGAGCTTTCATTTCAATGGGAAGAAAAACGGCTTTGTAGGGGTCAATGATGAAATGAAGTGTTTTATAAGTTTGTCCTGATAATTGACATTTGCCTTGGGACTTGAAGACGAGAACTCGTGTGTTTACTCCTTACCATGACTCGTGACGAAGGTATTTGATTAATGCCAGTATGTGGACCAGGCACCTACTTGTGTATAACGATATTCGCCAGGATGGATTCTTTACTTGACAGTTGACTGAAGACGCTTTCATTGCACACAGAGGGAAGGATGCGGTTGAATAGAGGTCGGGATTCAAGTGTATTCACATCGTTACCCAGGCCATACTCTCTTGCAACTCCCAGAATTCGTAGCCTTCTGACCAAAGATGTCCCTTCTTTGCTTAGTCCCAAAAGACCCTATACTCCTTGACTCCTGTCACCTACCTACCCAACATCGACTTAAATCCAGACAAACCATCAAACTAACAGTACAGGTTTCACCCTCTCTAACTGCCCCTCATACTAAGCCGCAGCCATGAGGCTCTTCTGGACTTGGAGGCACCGCCTAAAGTCGAGCTTGCGACCTTCGCGGGGCATGTGTTCACCGCTGGCAATGCAGAGAACTCGCATCTTGGGGTCGTAGCGCAGGCCGGTGAGGAGCTTTGGGGTGATGAGGAAGTACTGGCTGGTGTGCTCGCGGCAAGCAATCTCGACCATGCGCTCGTGGACCATGCGCTCGTTGCGAGGGTCCATACCTTGGTTAATCTCATCGACGACGCGGAAGGGAGACTGAGCCATGGACTGGAGGGCCATCAGATAGAAAATGGTTGAGACGGCGCGTTCGCCACCGGACTGACGGTGGGCAGTAAGTTGTTGAAGAGTTTCGTTTTCGCTATCACGTCTTGTTAGTCATCTCATTGCGAGAACAAAAAAAGGAGGAATTTCTGCCACGACTTACCGGAAGCGAACCATAATGTCAAGAGCCCAGTCGTCAAAGTCCTCGGGCTTGTGAACGCGAACCTCGCCAGCACAGCTAATCTGCTCAAAGTTATACGCAAAGGCGTCGTTGATCTTGGAGATGAGTGCATCCAGCTGAGGCTCCCACTTGGACATGATGCCATCGATTTCTCGAGTGATGGACCCCAGTCTCTCCGTTGAGGCTTCCATCTGGCGCTGCAGGCGTTCGATCTCATGAGCGCGTTGCTCAAACTGTCGAATGACGCTAGGGTTGGCCGCGTGGATGAGCTCTAGCTTGGCTAATTCGGCATCAATTTCCATCTGCATCTCGGCTGGATCTTTGCCCTGAGAAAGTTCGGAGAAGAGATCTCTCTTGTCAGGGTTCTCAGCAAGGACGTCTGTGACGGCCTGTGAGAGCTGTCGCCCGGCTTCTCTTGAGCGATTTGCCTCTTCAGTTGCTTGTTCAAGGTTCTCCCGTTCGGCATCAAGGCGCTCCATGATGTGGGCGTTGCGAGCCTTGAGACCCTCGACGTCAGATTTAGCCTCGATTCTACGGATCTCCGCTTCCAGTGCTGCATGATGAGCAGCCCGAATCTCTTCAATGGTTTTCTTGTAACGGAGGGCAAGCTCTGCTCGGCGGACGACGGCAGCATCCCATTCATATCGTAGTTCTACCATATTCTTTCGCGCGTCGCGCATAGCTTGCTCGTGACCAGCTTTGGCACGTTCTTCAGATTCTAGATAACGGATTAGTGGTGACTTCAAAGATGCTACAAGCTGTATCTTACCGATCTTCTCGGGCAGGGATTGCCATTTCTGATACTCCTTTTGAAGAGCAGCCTTCTCGTGTTTCAACCGATCCTGTTGTACTATTAGTATAGCCGCAGTACCCTCCTAACAGCACCCATGAACTTACAATGGTGGCATGGATTTCCTGTTTTTGGTCCTCAATGTTCGTTGACTTGGCTTGTTTGGCTCGATACTCCTCTTTGAGACCATCTCGCTGGCTTTGGAGCTCTGCCAGCTTGCTTCTCATCTCCTCTCTTTCTTGGTAGTCGACTGGCTGAGAGGTCCAGAATCGTCCGGGTTGGATATTCTTGGTGATGGCAGTCATGGCCTGAGGGCCATACTCCCTGCGACGTCGCACTGTGAACGACTGTTTCCCAGCGGCCCACTGATTAACCCGGCCACCTTGGACCAGCTGTTCGTACTGGGCGTCGTTGTGGTCATTGAGAGAGACGGCTGACTGATGAATTCTCTTTTCCGAACACAGCATAGCTAGGACTGGGGCAGGTCCATCCAAGAAATCAATGGCAAACCCATCCAGTCCGAGGTTCTTTGCCTCTGCTTCACTCACTGGCCGCTGAAACGAGTCCAGGGAATGGGCACAGGTTCGAATGACGGCGGACAAACTCATCTCTCGGTAAAGCTGGTCGGTGAGTATCTTGTAGTCGTTCTTGGTCTGGGCAGTAAAACAGGTAAAATCGTCGCTCTGGAGGAACGACTGGACCTGATCCGAATACCGCTCGTCTTTGATGGAACAGCTCATCAGCGGAGGGCCAAAGACTTCCTTTTCAAACTTGTCTTGATTGTTTGCAACCCAGTCCCATCCTGCCGCGACTTCGGGGAAGTGCTTCTTCATAAAGTTCAGCTGCTGGCCCTGTTGAGTGTTGAAGGATTCAAGGTCCTTTTCCACTTGTTTAATGCCATGGTTGGCTTCCTTGCCTTTGCCCCTGAGCATTTCTAGGTCGGTCTCAACTTCTCGCTGCTCAGCTTGTAGCTCGCGCATCTTGTGTTCTTCTCCTCGCTGATATTCATGTTAGTCCAAAATCCAATAGTAAAACATCTCACAGAGGTGTACGCACAATATTACGGTTGAACTCGGCCGGGTTGAACTCGTCTGGCTGATTCTTCAAGTCCCCTTGTAAGGCAGTGATTCTTGACCTCGACTGAGCAAAATCTTTCTTCTTGGATTCTTGATGTTTCCGTTGAGCTTCGAGTCTCGCCTCGAATTGCCCGATGTTTTCAGATGCTGTAGTAACATCCGCTGCCAGTTTCCTAGCAACGACTTCGGCATCCTTGACTGCTGCTTTCCTCGCAACCACAGCTCTCTCTATTAAATGGAGATACTGCTGCTTTTCATTGACCGCAACCAAAGATGGTCCGCTCTCCTCTTCGAGACGTCGCAGCGATCTTTCGGCTTGCTTTTTGCGATCCTTGGCATTGGCATAAGCAGCACGAGCCTCTTGGTATCGGGAAAAAACAAGGGCTGATTTGAGGTTTTTGGCTTTCTCGAGAATCTCCTCGCGCTCTCGTATTCTATCCACATCGGCTTGGAGTCCCTGTTGTCGAGCCTCAAGGTTTTTGAGAGTATCTGTGTCTCCTTGCACAGTTTCTGCCAATTCCTTTTTGTCCTTGTGCATGCTCTGTAGCTGTTCCTGCCAACGAAGCATCTCTTCCGGTGCAGCGGCACGAAGTGTCTCATGCAACAGATCGACAGGAGTGCAGGCAGCAAATTCAACGACTCGATCTTGTGGCAGGAACTGACAAAGATTGTCGACTTGAATCTTGAACTTTTGCACCATACGCTGAACCACCTTGTGACTTGTCTCCTTTCCATTTAGCCACCATTTCTGGGAATTTTGTTCTCGTCGGATCTGAACCCTGATTACGCAATTTTTGGGGTCTTTGGCACGCTTGTATAGTTCGATCTCGATAGTAGCCGTGTCCTTGCCATGCTTGACGAATTCCTTGACACTACCGGCTCGTCCCAGGTGTTTTGGGCTGTAACCCAAGCCCAGACAGATGGCACAGACAAGCGAGCTCTTTCCAGTGCCGTTTGGTCCGACCACCATGTTAAAATGGGGTCCAGGGAAGAACTCGGCCTTTTCGTAGGTGACGAAATTCTGGACACTGACCCGGACGATGGCGCCCGGCTGGAAGTCATTCGGATCGTTTCCGCTGGCGAAGCTAGCTGTGGCTGTTCGATTGGAGTCTTGTAGAGTGGCCTCGTCTTCACTGTTCGGCTGGGAAAGCCTTGGTCGCTTCGGGGAATCGACTCCTCGCGAGTGGTCACCATACCGGGCTGAGTCGTCATTGTCGCTATCGTCGCTGTCGAGGCGCCTGCGACGGCGGGATGAAGCCGGGGGCATCGTGGGGGAGCAGTGATGGAGATGTTGGATCCTTTAGCCACGCAATGCAATGTAGGGAAATGAATGAAATGCGGACAGTTCCGTGGAAGGACGGCGTGTGACATGAGGTTTCGCAAATGACAAAGAAACATGCGTCTTGGAGCCAACTTTCTAAGACGCGCTCCATCGCGCCTGTGCGCGCCTGGTGAATGGGGCTGCAACTTAAAGTGGTGGGGTTGATGAATGAGCGCCCCAACACCCGCCCACTAAAAGAGGTACGTACTCTTCTGGGGTCTTGTCCCATGGAACTCGGAACAGAACCTGGTCCAGGTTCTTGAGGTACTCCGTCAGTCGGTATAAAGGGCACATATAGGTAGTCAAGTAGTTCAACTCCTTGGTAAAAGGATGATCAACTACCTAGGTAGTATGCAATCATGCTTCCTCCTCATCCCTCTCTCCCAAATGGATGCCATATCGATGATTGCCCACGTTACTTCTCCTTGTTCCCTTGCCTGCCCGCATACCGAGTGCCTGATGTACATGAAGCCAAAGTAACCTACCTACCTAGGTACCTAGCTGTGCATCATCTCAGTGTGGGGCTGATCCGGTCTATTTCCTGCGAGACAAACCTCATCCATCATTCCAATGTCGAGGGGAACTCAGCGTCAATAACTTGGAGGATTTTCAGCTTGGGTCTGCAACTGTCACTTTTGTCGAGCTTGAATCTCTGTCAAAACTTTCAATTTCGTTCTTTGTATTTGTCACGCATTTGTTTGTTCTTTGGTCAAACCTGCTGATTGGCTGTTTGCCCATGCCAGTTTGACTCTGCCGCTAACTAGGTAGTTGCTAGGTAGGTACTGGCCGAGTGGTGGGAGCCTCAACGGCCACCACTACCGGTAACCCTATCCATAAGTAGGTAGACTGAACTTCTTCCAACCTACACGAAGTATGCTACAGTCTTCAACATCTATTCACTCAGCATAGCGCACACACCATGCGCTATAGGAACACGTCAAGCCCTGTCGTGTTGAGCTCCTCGATAGCAGAGGGGCCGTTCCAGTGAGTGGCCATGACATTTTCTCCAAAAATGCCGCCAATGTCTCACTTAAGACGTCCCGATCTAGGCCCGGGATCGAGAAGTGATCGCCTCCGTTAAGCTCGCTTAGTCAGTAAGTTGGGTTCCATGTAAGTAGTAGTAAGAGGACGGCCCCTTCGTATCTGCAAAGGGGCACATCATCTTCATCCCTGGATTGGAATTCGGATCTTGCCTACCATATTTCCAGCCCACTAGGCAAGGAGTCCCGCATACTTGGTCTCGTTCTACTCAGCATGGATTTGGTCGGAAGAGTCCTGCATCACGTTCCTCAATTGGCCGAGATGCAGACTACCTGGAGGTAAGTCAAGATCTGAGCCTGGGTAAGTTGTCCCCTTGTCCCCGTTGCAAGAAGTCCCAAGGCTGTGAACGACTTTTGAGGGATGAGCGTCATTTCTGACTTGGATAGCTTCCAGGTAGCATTAACGGAACCAAGCTCTCGAAAGGCCGATATCCATGAGTGACAGAAGGACAGTGAACGGCCGACCCGGTCACAGATGTTACATGTCCTCATTTCGCCTTGTTGGTTTCATGGACGCCATTGCCCATGTGTTCCCATATGTATCCCGCGGGGTTCAGCCAAGTGGCTCGTCATGCCATATCTACATGCAGCAAGAGGAGATGGAATATTGCATAGATAGGATGCAACTCGCACCAACTTTGGTCCTTTTCCCCCAACCTGCTTAGCTACGCTGACAAAACCATGATGTGTCCCCTATCCATGCGCAAAGGGGCATCTTCTCTCCTGTACAAACTGGAATGCATTGCGACAACAAAAGTCCAACCGAGCGCCTGAGCTTGATACCACGATAGCGGTTACGTACCGGCTAAATTTCCTGCAACCCCGTCAACGCAGCTGGAAGCCGAGACCCTCATTCATGAGCTACCTGCCCAAGTACGAACATTACAGGAACGCGCTTATCGTTTTTATTGCTTGTTGGAAAGTCGGCAACTGCGATGCGGGTGGCCCTTTGCGGATTTCAGTGGTCCAAAATATCTCCCAGCTTCGTGTACGTACCCGACTTAGGAACATCCTCCCTTCCCTTGCACGGCTCCCCTCCACCAGCCCTCAAAACACGCCTCCCACGGTAAACATCCATTGCATTCCATCGTGTCTGCGCCGCCGTCGACTTCGCTCCCAAGACACCCTTTTCCCCTTCTTCCATCTCTGCAAACCTGTCCACTCGTTTCCCGCCTCTCCCTCACTTTCACCCTCGTCGCTATACTTCTTCGTCCTCTTCCCTTCGGTGGCTGCTAGGCTCCTGCTGTCTCTCGTTCTGCCATTTCCCCATACTCGTCGCTAGGGCTACCTTGACCTTCTTTTCATCGGGTTTCAGTTGTCTTCTTCTGTCGCGGGCATTGGGTCATTGTTTTTCTCTTCATCTTGTTTCTCCTTCGCCCGTTCTAGCATAGCATGTGGTGATTCACTATACACTTCAGTCAGCATGGCGGAGAAGTATGCTTCCCTCAACGCCCGCGCACCGCTCTCGGAGGCGACGAACCGAATCAACTCGGGTTATCCTGCCCATGAACCTCAGCACACCAAGGCACGTTACGAACAGTCCCGATCACCCAATGGGTACGACGGACCCCGTCCCCATTATGGGCATCCAGCTGGCCCTTCAGGAAGCCGTATCCCAGTTCCGAACCATCACTCACCCGTTGCCCGTCAATATGGAGCTCCAGTCCTCAAGTCGCCCAAGGAGACGGAGGAAACCAGGCGTCTTTCCCAAGCGTCCCACGACTCGACCACCAGTAGCCGGAGCAAGAAGAACTACAAGACTCACATTGGGCCGTGGCAATTGGGCAAGACGTTGGGTAAAGGATCATCAGCTCGTGTTCGGCTTTGCCGTCACAGTATAACACATCAGCTGGCCGCCGTCAAAATCGTGAACAGGCGTATGGCGAATCTTGTCCACGATAGCAGCTTGGCGGCCCTGAGCAAGTGGGACAACAGCCGTCCAGAGCAGATTGACGGCGAGATGCGAGTCCCGATGGCAATTGAACGCGAGGTGGCCATTTTGAAATTGATCGAGCATCCCAACATCATGAAGCTCTATGATATCTGGGAGAATCGGTCTGAAGTGTATGTGTCTCTGTTATGACTGGCTGAGCTTGTAACTGACATTCTCCAGGTACCTCATCCTCGAGTACATTGATCAAGGAGACTTGTTCACCTTTATCAACACAAAAGGTCGGCTAAGCGAGGAAGTGTCCATCTTCTTCTTCCGCCAGATCATCAGTGCAATTTCGTATTGCCATTCGTTCAATATCTGCCATCGCGATCTCAAGCCCGAGAACATCCTCATCACAGCCGATCTTCAGATCAAGATTGCTGATTTTGGCATGGCTGCTCTTCATCAAACTTCCACACATCAACTTGCCACGGCGTGCGGCAGTCCCCATTATGCAGCGCCAGAGCTTCTCAAGAACAGACAATACTATGGTGACAGAGCAGACATCTGGAGTTTGGGAGTTATACTATTTGCCATGTTGTCCGCAACCCTTCCATTCGACGATCCTAACCTTCGCGTAATGATGTCAAGGACAAAGAGAGGTTTGTATACCATGCCAGAGTTCCTGAGCCCGGAGGCCAAGGATCTCATTCATCGCATGCTTCAGGTGAATCCGGATGAGCGGATCACAATTAAGGAGATTTGGCGCCATCCTCTGGTGACCAAGTATTCTTATATTGACAACCTCGGAGACGGAAGTTCTCAAGTTCTTGACCCTCGAAAGGTTTTCCAGTCTACTCCAGTACCCGCCGACGAAGTTGATCCTCAGCTTGTCCGCCAGCTTCAGTCCATGTGGCACATGTTCAATGACAGCGAACTCAAAGTCATGTTGACTTGTGACCAGTAAGCGCCGTTATATGTGGTACTTTAGGTGTCATTCTAACTTATGCAGACCCAACAATCAGAAGGCCTTCTACTGGCTGTTGTATAACTACCGCGAGAAGCAGCTGGAAGATTTCAAGCCCGAGGTGGCTCACTCAATGAGCGACTACCATCACTTGAAACCAGGAGCATGGAAGAAACGAGTGTCTACGAGGGAGTTTTCGCAGCCTCGAGTCAACGGCCATGGTCGTTCTATTTCCCGGTTCACGGTTATTTCCAACGCCGCTGAGATGGATCCAGAAGCCGTATATCCACCACCACGACCGAGCAGCAGATCTCAAGCCGGCCCTCCACGTAGCCACTCCAGATCGAGCCTCCAGCGCTACAGCCAGCCGACGAGTAGCAACTCGTACCAGGGTCAGGTCTCGCACATTCGTAGTGGTGCAGTCGCTCGCCGTGGCAGGATGACTGCAGCGAGGACTTCGACCACTGGTCGGCTTCATTCATCTAGAGGTTCCATTTCTTCACTCCACAGCAGCCGCCAGGGAACCCCTCATACTCGCAGCCAGCGTCACAAGCGAGGAGTAGATTTCTCCAGCATTAGAAAGCGATCTGGTTCCATTGCTGGTGCGCGAAGTGGTACTGTTTCGCAACGTGGATCAACATTACAGATGAGTATGGATCGCAGCCCTACACCCGAGGTTCCTAGCGTTCCAAGCGGTATTCTTCCTAAGCCAACCCGAAACCTGTCCGAAGAGGAAACTCCCGTTCAAAGAGTTGTGATTGATCCCCAACAAGTCTCTGAACTATTTGGAGAGGAGTTGCGCCACTTCAGTAGCAATATCGCAAAGGACTGCGATGAGGCCTTCAAGAGTTCTTTGATGGAAGAGGAGTCCATTGCTGGGTCCCTCACTGATGGCGACAGGAAGTCCCGTGAGACGACGCCGTTTTGTTTTACTGTCGACACTCCTGACGAAACTCTTGTCAATAACACAGCATCGACATTTGAGAAGGGAAACGCCAGTCTAACTAGCAGGCCGCTCCCCCCATTGCCTCCCCCAGAGGGGAATGCCGCCCACTCGTTGGCCCCGACCCCTGCCAACTCTCGTCCAACCTCGCAGGATGATCAATTTGAGGATTTTCGCCCAGGTCAACTGGAGACGGCCCGCCCAGTCGTTCTCATTAAGCATACCGATCGGCGTGTTGTGTCAGCCCCCGTTTACACCCATAGAAACCGGCCAGCGGCAGAGCTACCATCCATTAACGAGGCTACTTCGTCAAACGATAAAACTCGAATCGTCTCGGCCCCTCCACATACTCCTTCCAAGAACAGAGCCAGCAGGGACAGTGGTATGGAGTATCTCAGCAGAGTGGAAAACAGCATTCGCGTCGTTCACTCTCCGGGTTCCCAGAGCCCCGTCAAAATACCCGAACCACTTAACGTTAGAAAGAAAATCCCCGAGAACGAGGCTGGATGGAGCTTACGTCCAGATTCTGCTCTCCAACGGGACGATGCAGAGGAGAGAGTTCAGGGGAAACTACCGAGCCTCCGTTCCGTATCCCAGGAAAATCAGCCCCCAGCCAAGAAGAAGAAGACGTCCTGGTTCAAGCATCATAAGTCGGATAGTGATACGAAGGGGGATTCTGTTGACTGGCAAGACTGCAGCTCGCTGATAGCGCCAAGCGAGGGCAAAGATTCGGGCTCCAATGACGGACAGCCCAAGAAGAAAACTTTTAGTTTTTCTTTCTGGAAGAGCAACAAGCCTAGAGACTCATTTATGTCGACTTCCAGTAAGTCAAATCACGGATACTTCCAAACCAGGACGCCAGCTGACGTGCCAGCAGCCAGTGATGCCGAGAAGAACAGGGCTTCTTCATTCGAAGCACTCCCTCAAAGCAAGCCGATCCAGAACAAGACAGCGAGTAAACTAGATGAGTCGGGATCTGGGGGCTTACGCAATATTGAGGTGAAGCAGAGCTGGCTGGCTCGCCTCTTCCGCGTCAAGCCTGCTCAGAGCCACATCTGCTTGGTGATATCAAGGCGCCGGGCGCGCCAGGAGATGGCAATCATGTTGCGAGAATGGCGCAAGTATGGGATGCGAGGCATTCAAGTCGACAAGCAGCGAAACATTGTATTTGCGCGAGTGGGAAATAAGAATTGTAGGTTTCCGAGGACAGAATGGAGTTCTGCAAAGACACTAACACTGCATGCAGTTCTCGATCTCAAAGAGGTTTCGTTTGCTGCCGAGGTCATTACCGTCATCGAACACGGCAAGAAGCAGCAGCTCAGCATTGTTCGGTTCACACAAGAACGAGGCGCGGCCAGCAGTTTCCACAAGGTGGTAGCAACCATCAAGGCGGTATTTGAGCAGCGAGGACTTCTGGTAATGGACAAGAATAAGGAGAAAATGATGATCAAGACACTCAACTCTTGAGCCAAGGCTATGCTGGTCACGTTGGGACCGAGTCAATATCTGGCAGTAGCAGTGGCGAGTGGGTTGCTTTGTTGTAGTACTAACACATGATTAACGCTGTCTGGATGAGCAATTGCTCTTGTATTGCTATTCCATTTCTTGCGCTGGAGTTGGACAGGAGTTTGAGGACAGACGACGGCTGTTTACTTTCTGTTGTTATTCCTATTTTAGCTGAATTGGTGGCTTTCCTGGAGAGAATCACAGTTAAACAGCATATTGGTGGACTAGAAGATAGGGGACTTGGACGTGAAAGGGTATTCCCAGGCAGGTTATGGAGAGGCGTCGGCGCGTCGGCCTGCCCAGTTAATTCTCTTCTGGTTGTACTTACAATTAGTCCATTTGTTAGCTGGTCTAGAAATGGGGTCGCGATGCGATTCGTTTCAAAATCATTTATTACGAGGATTCTCGATGCCAGACTTGAGACGCAAGGTGACGTGCCGTAGGTAGTGATGAAAGCGAGCGAGAATATCAAGCCTCGGTTGCTGGTCGGCAGATCGGAGGACCTTGGGACCTTGGACGGACCCGCACTAGACCCGGCCGACGGAGGAAGGAATGGACCTGGGGATCCGCTGCGAGCCTCCGAAGCCGCCTGCCGGTATCTGGATTCGTACGCCCAGTATCAGTAATTGCTTGCATGACGAGGTGCAGTTCAATGCGACTTTGGCGCCAATCAGATAGATTGTATGAGCGAATGCCATACAGCAACCAGTTTCTTGCTGAAAGCCGGGAGATGAAGAGGAAGGAGAAGAGAGCAGTTGGAATGAAAAGTGACGAGACATGAGAATGGCCCACTCCCAAGCAATTACCCCAAATGTTCTGGACCTGGATCTGGGGTTTAGACGTACAGTAGGTATTGGTCTTCCCCGCGGAACCGTAGAGGTCAATGCCTACATTCCATGCAACGATTGCGCGGTGAGTCTGGCTGGCTGGCTACAATGTTCGGTACAGCACAGAGATCAATCAGCTGTAGGTATCACGACTGCACGACAAGATGTCGTAAAACCGAGGGTAACGGAGCTGTTCTTTCTATTCGGTCGGTTTCCGAAAAGTTTGTAAAGTCTCATGGCTCTTTGTCGTAGGAGGTGAAGCTCATTGCCACCCCCGGAATCGTTGTTTGACAAGGACAAAGGTGAGAGATTGGCTGAAAGGCCCGGAGGGCTGGGGATGGGGGCGGGGACCTGAGCAGGGTCTCGGAGGTTGGTTGGGAATGTACCTGAGAGGGTACCTAGATTCCATCCGAGAAAACACCTACATAATTGGTGAGGACAATACAGACTTGCAAGTATCTATCCTCGGTCAAATTAGGTAGAATGGGCCCCCGAAAAAGTCACTTTCCTCGGAGCGGCGGCTCCCAAAGCGCATAGCGGCGAGACCCTGTCGCGGTGGAAGTCAACGAAGCGTACTCCGTATGGCAAGTGGAGAAGCTGGGGCTACCGATGACGCCCGCGGTCGGCACCTTCCACCTGCATGGACCGGGCATGTTGACCTGGACATGAAGGAAAGAGCACATGCTTCAAGTTCTCACCACCTCTTCTTTGCCTGTGTAAGTCGCTTAGGTAGGTACACGTAGATACATGAGTTAGTAGCAGCATCATCAACCATCACTCTTCCTTGCTTCTACTAATCATGTCAAATCACGACGCCGCTTCATGGAACAGAAAAGCATTAGATGTCCGCGCCTGAGGAATTCCCATTGAAGACCCGAACAAGGTCGCCTTCTTCTTCTCTCTGCCCGATCAGAATCACTCTTGACTTGGCTGATACTGTACATACACAAATACGTCAGGCTGTCTGGTTCCATCCGGCCGAGCCAACCCCCAGACCAACCTTGCTACCGACCGGGGCACACGGACGATGGCCGTGGTTTGTGGGGATGGAACATGGCCATGACGGATCTGGGACTGAGATGCACACGGGACTCGGACGCTTCTGGGGACCTGATTCTCGGTAAGTCACCGCAAAGAGACACAGGTAAAGCTGGGCTAACTTGAGGTACGAGGTACTTGGCAGCGAAAGCGGAAGAGCAGAGCTTAGACCGAGGCTCAGCGGCTGATTGGTTACTGGCGGCTTTGGTTTCTCCTGGGAGGGTGCCCCTCGATTGACCAACCCGACGTCATCATGAACGCTCCCCTCGGTACCTGTGCTCCAAATGCTTCTCCGCGATGATCCAATTCAACAATGGGCGTGGGCTACAGCAAGACGCACTGCAACACAACAAGAGGCACAGAGTTCATAAGGAATTACATGACAACGGCTGATAACGGCAATGAAAGGCGGGATGCGGAAGTATTCGTCAAGCTCGAGACAGCCGAAAAGTGGATGTGGGAAGTGTTTCCCTTCCCCAGGTCCGGGCGGGCGTCGTGACTCGAAACGGTTGCTCGGACGGTGTCCGAAGCTGTCAAATCGAGTGCGCCTCCCATCATAGCCTCTTCGGCTGTTCCATCTGGCTGTGTCTTGCATGTATATATTAACCTCGAGCTTGTCCACGTTGTCGAGCTTTCCTTCGTCTCTTCTCTTCTTGTTCTTCAGTATAAAAGTGCGTCTTGTCTTGATCTAGATACCCCGGATTTTTCTTGATATCAAACATCCACATCGAGACAACACATCAACGAATCTGTACCGAGTCAATCAGTTGGATACACGTCCACCGCATCAAGGTCCAATCTTTTCCCTCGTCTTCTTCTCAATCGAGGTGCCGAGATACGACGTCGCATCATCGACACGTGAAAGTCTGCGTCTAAGCATATAGGCTTTACCTCCCCCACCACCACTACCATCCAAAAGCAAATCCTTTTCCATCCATATTCTCAACTTTCTCGCAAGCACTCACAATGGCTTCCACCGATTCCATTCTCCAGGGCGTCTCTGTCCTCGGCAAGGTCGAAGACTCCCACCGCAAGATCCTCACTCCCGAGGCCCTCGCCTTCCTCGCCCTCCTGCACCGCTCCTTCAACGCCACTCGCAAGACCCTCCTCGAGCGCCGCAAGGTCCGCCAGAACGAGCTGGACCGCGGCGTCCTCCCCGACTTCCTCCCCGAGACCAAGCACATCCGCGACAATGCCACCTGGAAGGGTGCGCCGCCGGCCCCCGGTCTGGTGGACCGCCGCGTTGAGATTACCGGCCCTACCGACCGAAAGATGGTTGTGAATGCGCTGAATGCCGACGTGTGGACTTATATGGCCGATTTTGAGGGTGAGTTTTTGAAAATTTCCCGCATTCCCTTTTGACGACATGGAAAAACTTGTCTGCCCTTGCATCGTGGGCGTCAAGTTGGCCGCCGGCGCATGGTGAAGCTGAAGCACTTGTACGCGATGGAGCTTGTTGGTGGGGATCGCGATAAGCTTCACCACCAAACGAACTATTGCATTACTCGATGAGAGGAATAATGATAAAGATTGCTAACACGGTGATTCAGACTCCAGCGCCCCCACCTGGGAGAACATGATCAACGGTCAGGTCAACCTCTACGATGCCAACCGTCGCCAGGTCGACTTCAAGCAGGGCCCCAAGGAGTACAAGCTCCGCACCGACCGCAAGCTCCCTACCCTCATCGTTCGTCCTCGTGGCTGGCACCTCGAGGAGAAGCACTTTATTGTTGATGGCGAGCCCATCTCTGGCTCTCTCTTCGACTTTGGTCTCTACTTCTTCCACAATGCCGTCGAGACCCAAAACCGCGGCTTCGGCCCTTACTTCTACCTCCCCAAGATGGAGAGCCACCTCGAGGCCCGTCTGTGGAACGATGTCTTCAACCTCGCCCAGGACTACATTAGTATCCCCCGCGGCACCATCCGGGGTACTGTCCTGATTGAGACAATCCTCGCCGCCTTTGAGATGGACGAGATCATCTATGAGCTCCGCGACCACAGCTCCGGTCTTAACTGCGGTCGCTGGGACTACATCTTCAGCGTCATCAAGAAGTTCCGCAACAACTCCAACTTTATTCTTCCCGACCGTTCGGCCGTTACCATGACGGTGCCCTTCATGGATGCCTACGTCAAGCTTCTTATCCAGACCTGCCACAAGCGCGGTGTCCACGCCATGGGTGGCATGGCTGCTCAAATCCCCATCAAGAACGACCCCCAGGCCAACGACAAGGCCATGGAGGGTGTCCGTGCCGACAAGCTGCGCGAGGTCCGTGCTGGCCACGATGGTACCTGGGTTGCCCACCCTGCTCTCGCCAGCATTGCCACTGAGATCTTCAACAAGCACATGCCTACTCCTAACCAGCACTTTGTGCGACGGGAGGATGTCACCATTGGCCAGAATGACCTGCTCAACATGAACGTGCCCGGCACCATCACTGAGGAGGGCATCCGAAAGAACCTCAACATTGGTCTCGGCTACATGGAGGCCTGGGTCCGAGGTGTTGGCTGCGTTCCCATCAATTTCTTGATGGAGGATGCTGCCACAGCCGAGGTGTCTCGAAGCCAACTTTGGCAGTGGGCCAAGCACGGTGTCACCACTGCTGAGGGCAAGCGTGTCGACAAGGCCTATGCCCAGAAGCTTCTCAAGGAGCAGGCTGAGCAGCTCGCCGCTCAGGCTCCTAAGGGCAACAAGTTCCACCTCGCCGCTCAGTACTTTTCTGGCCAGGTCACTGGCGAGGACTACGCCGACTTCCTGACCAGCCTGTTGTACAATGAGATTACTGCTACTGGTCCCCCTGCTCCTGCCTCCAAGCTGTAAGGGCGAGGATAGGTGAACCAAATTGAACGAAAATGGATCTGTTGAAGGATTGATGAATGAATGCATGTACCTATGTTTGGATGAGGGGTTTCTCTATGGTTTCATGGCCAGGTGTTAATGACTTGCTTGTTTATTCTTGATCTATCAACGTAATTAGTTGACAAAATGAATTTTACCTAAAATTTCAGACAAATTGTCCTTGAATTCCCTACAATGAGCAGCAAGTGACATATTTGACTGTAATTGCCGGCGGCTGCAGTCTTGATGTCGAAAAAGTCAAGCGTACCTGCACGTACTTGCTTGCATACTGACGAGCCTCCTGGGAAAGCTTTCGCCTGCATCCCAAGGTAATCAATCGACCCGATGGACAGAAAAAAGATGCAGAACCTGACTTTGCGAGCTTCAAGAAGAATGAATCAGAAAATACATGTCAAAAAAAGAAAAAGGAAATACTTTATGCCCTCTATCAGAATCGAACTGATCACCTCATCATTACTAGTGATGCGCTCTACCGATGAGCTAAGAGGGCTGTTCGGGCTGTTATTGATAAGGGCCCCCTTAGTATGGTATATGTACCTGAGAGGGTCCAGTGCCCCGCCATTTCGGTGGGACACAACCTATGCGATACTCCAAAGTCAGCTACACGTGCGTTTCATCAACATCTATTCGGACCTGAATCGGCTTGATCAAGTAAACATGGGAAGAATGAGGCTGGGTTCTTGTTTACATTATATCATGTTTCGAGCATCAGGAGACTTGTGTTGGGGATAGGTGTGAGGTCTTACCCTGCCGTCCGCCTTTACACAAACCGCCCCTTTTATGTGGCAATACAGAATGACCCGATCCGTGTATAAGTGAGAGATGAAATGCGAGACCTTGCCTTCCATTTCGCGTAGGTAGAGGTCCACTCCAGCACTAGACAAACGCTCGGTATTGTCACCCAACGGTTGGAGCCTGCCTTGGCTAAATTACTTGTTCTAAGGCGAGCAGCACTACCCAACACGGCTCCCAGATCCGTCACTCGGCGTTGTATCGATCTTCAGTTACTCGAACCGTAAGAAATAGTCTGGAATAGCCCTCCAAAATACCATATTGGGCTTGTTGCGACGCTCAGTCAAACACTGGCACGAGCCAACATGGTGCTATCCTACTGCGTCGACACTCGGAACAACATCCTTACCGCCGGAAACTTGTCCTTTCCAGTCCCCAATGGAGCCAGATCCAATCTCACAGTTCTCTGAGCTGTTATGTTGAAACTTTACTGGGCCAGCGGGAAAACATGTATGACGGTTTGCAAACAGTTATGACTCGGTCGCAGGTCACTTCAGACACTGGGCATCTCGCTGGCACCCCCATCTCAAAGGACCGTCTCCCTTCCGGCATGAGACTTGGCACTGGTGATTTTCCCGCATCAAAGGAGGAAATAAAACCGAGACCTGCGGTCAAGGGCCCTTCGATGTCAATTGTTAGACACGCATCGTGGTTCGGACCAACTCCAGCGTACCGTGAGTAGAGGTGAGAGGAATGGGTCATTTATTCGCTGCTGGACAAAAACGTACAGGAAGAATTAATCAAAGAGCATACTCTTTTTTTCCAAGCCTCCTCGTCTATTTACGTCCTTTCGCGCCTTCTTCTAGGCTTCTTGGATGGCATTGTTGGTAGTAATGGGAGGGTTCAACCCGAACAATAGGGACGAAGAATGTTCCATGTCGAAGCTGGGGCGGGATGTCTCTTGCGGAACAATAATTCATGAACTAATTTTATGATAAATGGAAATCCGACTTTACATTTCTCTCGTATCATGGCACCTTTGCAGGACCTTGTACTTGAGAACTCAATGTACAAGCCTAAGAGAAACTTGCAGAATGCAACAGTATTGGTGCTACAAGATATCTTGCGGCTAGAGGCGATTAGTTTCTCAAAGAGAGCTGACTCTGATAATAATTTAAGGGAGTATAGTCATGCATTTCGCATTCGGGGTTGGGTTGGGCTGGAGAAGAGTAGTTGTGATACAAGCTGGATTTGATGTTTCCATGGTACTCGACAACTGCGAAACTAATCACGGCCATCTCTTGTATTTCCGATTCAGAGCTAGACAGGTGTTCATTGAAGACGTTCCATAGGTATTTTCAACGTATAATGCCTATACTTGGTACCCTTTGGCTCTGGCAATTGTCCGCACCTCAATTACCAAAGTAAGCATCCTAGTTAGCTACGCGACAAACTCATGCCCTTGCTATACTCACAGAACTATTTTGAAGCTTTCTGGGTGTGATGTTAACTTTACTTCCCTCATTGAAGATTCGAAATGAAGCTGGAACCTGCTGTACGAACTCGTCAGGCTGGTGAGCAGTCGCCGGGGGACGGGCGTAGGGTAGGCGCGATAAAATTACAGACTACCACCATCGAAGGTCTCATACAGCAATGATGAACAAAGGCTGATGAATCTAGAGAAGAATAAATAGAAAGATTGAATTTCAATCTCATACGACAAGTTCTTATTTACAGAGAGGTCGTTGTTGTTGTTGAATGAATGAGGAGTGAACATGAGTGACTTCATTGAACTCACAAGCATTCACATCAAAGTCATTAAACCAACCATCGCAACTGGCCAACATCACTGAGAAATAGAATGAGTGCTTCTCAGTAGATCAAATTGTCTGGAGTGCTTATATGCAATTTTCGTTCTGGCAATAATATACCAGATCACCGCATCTTGCGAACAGAACTCGTTGAGTCACCTGCCCGCTCCTGGACCAACAACAAGCATAGTCGCTCCCAGTCGCCTTCCCCATGAAGACCAATGCCGTACATCTTGGGCAGATAGTCTGTCAAAGGTACTAATGGAATTGGCGATTCTCTCGTGCTGTACCAGAAGATCTTGTCGTAGCAGTCGGCCCAAATCGACGATGAAGATGCATACTCCTCATTGAACCAGCCATTGCCTACAGCATCGATTTGACCCCTCCGAGGCAGGACAAGTCGCATACTATTCACACCCCTTCGTGACATCATCTATACCAAGGGGGGTCCCTATGCGCTTGGTCCCCTCAACTCTACTCCAGTAGTCGTCCGTGAATCGTGATGGGCTGGCGATTGCAGAACGGCTCTGATCAACCCCTTACTCCTGATCCAAAACCTACAATTTTAGTGCAAAGCCCCAAAACCTTTTGGCCCAAAACTCTGAACAATGACATTCTATCTAAGCTTCCCGACTTTATAGCGGCTCGTCACTGCAGCGATCTGCCCCATTCCAACGACCTTTTCGCAGATGGTGGCCCGAGGACTCGATTCCCATCAGGCCTGCGGGCCTGTGACCATCTCCAATCGTGCAGCAATCAACCAGATGTCCTTTTCCGGGCTAGATTGATGTTCATGACGTATCGCTCGTGGCAAAAAGGACCGGCAAATTGTTGGATTGGAGCTGAGTGATCGACAGGTCCAAAGTCCAGATTGGATCAAGTAAGTTCAAACTATCCCGACAAGTAACTCCCATTATCACTTCACTTCCATCCACGCCCAGTACGAGGAAGACTGGGCACTAGTCTGGCAAGTTGGCAACCCGCTTAAGCTTTCTTCTGGGTATTGACTTGCTCATGTCTTGGACTGGGAAATATACATTGGTGAGGAACTTGCTGGAGACGAAAGGAGGAGTGACGTTGGACGTAGGGCCGCCAGCAATGCAAAAGCTCGTCCTCGTCCATCTAATGGTGCCGTGTTTCCCAAAGAAGATGCCAATGTGAACTATTCGTTCAGTAATTATACTCAGGTTCGTGGCCAATCTCTGCAATGCTGATGAATGCTTGCTCAATAGGCCACCGTTAAGTGAATCAACTCTAGATAATGTCTCTACAAGGCACAACCTACTACGTGGAGGTCATCTATCCATGATAGATCTACTTCATGGTTTAGCGATGCAATCTAAACCCCCTTATGCCGCATACATCTTTGCAGACCGGTATCAAGTAGGCCAAGAGCCTCGAGTATGGTTGTTCTTGGCAGTCTCCGTTTGATATGCTAGAGAACAGCGGGCGAGTTCCATACTGCATGAACTCGCAGAATCACTCACAAGCCATCAGTGATTACTTCTCAGTGGACACGCTAAGCCTAGGTACCTAGGTAGATAGATAGAAGCAACTTCTGTAGTGCATTGGTTACTTGCTCCATCTAAACCACCATATTGCCTGCTTACGAACTGCCGTCTTATCGACACCCTGTATTGTGATTTATTTCCTTTCAAATCAACTAGATTGGAAAGCCATTGTATCATATTCTGGCTCAATGTGCCCCAAAGCATTGCAAACTTCGGTTAACGACGATAACTCACCCAGCAGCCAATACTCGTCCTGGTACCACAAGAACAGGCGTATTGGAACACTATTGTTTGAAAATTGCTCCATTTTCCCGTACCCAAAATGCAAGTCTCAGCTGTCATGAGTGATTACAGGTGGAGGATAGCCCGTGTTCAGCATTCATGCACGATTTTGGAGCCTTGTTGGCTCGTATCGGGCGGTTGACAGGAACCAAGCGCCACCGGCTCGGAGCTGAGGAAGAAGAAAGAACAAGGCGAAAAAAATCAAGGACACACTCCATACCTCTCCTCAGTTGTGAGAAAACAATGTCGTGTTACCGCGAAAACTACTACGGTACCTTGAGAGCAATATCTTGAGGCACTTACCCGAGCTGAGCTCCGTCGCTAGACTTACACCCCATGGCCGCATGAGCTGCTGTGTCCCCCGGCTGTCACCCTGTTCTCGGTTGCACACATACCCGCCGTCAGCTGCGTTGTACAGGGTGTCAGGGAGGACCGGAAAACAAGGTCCTTGCTTCTTGAGGGGAGAAGTTCTTTTGCATTGTTTCCTCCCCCCTCTTCCCCGGAACTCCCGTCAGTTGGGTGGGCTATTCTGCAAACCTGCAGTGCATGAGCCCGTGGTTCGAGTGGAGAAATGAATGATACGGGAGAGAAAGCCTCAAGTGGTGAGTGTCAAAAGGCAAAGATTCCTAAATTCTCCTTCGCGTGCTGTTCTTGAACTGGGGCCAAGGTGTGAGGATTCCAAGCAGTGTACAGAGCACCCCCTTGTGCGAAGGGTCTGACAACGAATATGCATTCGGAACTCCGAAAGATTAAGCAGGAGCAAGGGGAAACGGTCGAATCGGAGTCCACGACGGGAAGCATTGTGAAATGGGTAGTGAGACCTGCATGAAAGGGTGAAGTCCTTGGCACTACCTTGCCATTTGCCCACTCAACCACTGCACATCTCGAACCAGCTCCGCAGTAGCAATAGCAACCACTTTTGCCTTCTCTTGTTTTTCAGCCGCAGAGTTCAGCTGGGGAGGGAACCCTCTCGTGATAGGCCTGGGTTGAATGAGAAGAATAAAAAAAGAGTGGGAAAATAGGAAAGGGGGTGGAAAAAGTAAAGAGAAACCTGCGCCTCAAAGGAAAAGCAATGAAATATGCAGCCACCCCCAACGGCTCACCATGTGGACAGGAGAATACCCGGGTTCAAGGCGAAAGCAAGTTGAAACAGAAAAGACGGGAAAACAAATAGAGGAGAAGAATCGCAAAAGTACAAGGGTTACAAGTACAGCCACATCTGCTGCATGCGGGATTGAAAAAGAAATACAGAATGTCGGCAGCCCAGTCGGGAAGAGTAACAAGAAAGGAACAAGGTGAGGCAGGACGGAAGAAGAAATGACAAGGAGTGGGTTGTACACGAGGTACATCTGCTGAGAGATGCAGAGATTGTCGCAGTGAGGCAGGAGCAGTGAGGCAGTAGAAAGGAGTGAGGGCGTGTGTGTATAGGTAGGTAGGTAGAGAGAGAAGGCGAGAATGAGAGGAATGGGCAGGTGCGAGGTTGTTTGTTGCCGGAAGAGTCTTTTGGGAAAGTGCAACGAGCAGCTGAAGCAGGCGGAGAGCTGAGCTGCAGGTAAGCTGCCCATGATCAGATCAGGTCATGACCATGACCATGACCATGCCGCAGCTTCAACACCTCGTCTCATTTTCCACAAGGAAGCAAAAAGACGACAAAAACAGGACGTGAAAAGCAGAACACAACCAAGCACCAAGCACTCGGAGTGGCGGTTTCCAGGATGAACCAACACCGGTCATGCATATCGACGTGTCCCGATGCTCGGGGCCGCAAATAGAGACCCGGGACCTTGGTTGCTGGTCTCGCTACCGAGCCCATCAACACCATCTGCAGGTTCGGCCCCCAAGTCATGCTCACCAGACGGGATAATGCCCATCTTCGTACCTCGACCAATCCCATAATCTCGTCCCGCCCTGTTTTCGAATTAAGCATCATCATCACCCACCATGACACTATCTCCCCCTCCCAAAATCTACTACCCGTAATACCCCGTCGATTGCCCCAATCCCCAATCCCCAATCCCCAATCCCCGAAGCCCCTGTACGTGGTTAAACTTGATCATCTAAACTTGCTCGGATAGGACCCGAGTGAGCGAGCATGACTAGCATCGCCCAGATCTCGAAGCCCGCCCCGATGGTCACGTCCGTGATCGTACCATGGCCACGGCAAGTTGCTCCATCAACTATCGATTCCGGGGCAATTGTTTCCGCCTTCCCCCCCCTTGACCTCTTTCGTCGTTTGGTATGGTGAGCCGGATAGATTTGGGGGACTTGGGGGAGTGGAAGAGATCCCCGGAGAAAGCAAGACGCCTTGGTCGGTGACTTTTGCACGCCTCTCCCGCTTGCCACATCCGACTTCGACCCTGGTAGGTGATCAATAAGATAACGAGGACGCAAAACAGGACGACAATGACGCCCCCAGACACCCGCGATTGACACTTGGGCTTTGTTCCTCTTCCCCCCCGCGTCCGCCCGTCGCCGACGGATGTGGAACCCGTTCTGATAAGTTTTGTTCGCGAGTCGGATCTGGCCTGATTTGCACGTCAACTCTAGACCGGTCCTCTGCCGCTAAATTGAATAAAAACGACGAGAAACAAGAGACGCCAACTCATTCACAATCCACACCCCCAAGACCCCTTCCCCCAAAAAAGGCTTTGCATCTCCAACAAGGCCTTTGTATTATCCGTCTCGCATTCGTCTCAGCCTTCCTTCTACGGCCAAAGTCCCTCGCACTAATGAAGGGTCTTGCGGCGTGGAGGATTGGATTGGATTCCCAATTTGCCACACTGCTAGAGACGATGTCCAACCTTGTGCCGATAGCGTCTTGTTTGATGCCATTAAGTGCTGGCCATTCAAACGACCGGCCAGCAAGGCTCGTACATACTGACTATGTAACACAGCATTACGGAGCAGAGAAGCCCGAAATCTATTCGTGGAATACACGGACGATTTGTCGAGCGACCCTTGGTCGAGACATGTCCCGTCTC
This sequence comes from Rugonectria rugulosa, assembly GCA_023509875.1. Taxonomy (NCBI): domain Eukaryota; kingdom Fungi; phylum Ascomycota; class Sordariomycetes; order Hypocreales; family Nectriaceae; genus Rugonectria; species Rugonectria rugulosa. The sequence continues at coordinate 31,095 of JALNIO010000295.1, forward strand.
GGCATCGCCTGTCCCTGCGCTGTCCGCCAGATGGAATGCTGGGTTGCCTTGGACTCGGAGATGGGCTCACATACCTTGGCTTGCTTGGCTACCATCAGGTTCGAAACAGCTGTTGGTTGTCTCCCTTCGCACGTTGCCCTATACCCCCTCCAACAAACCCTTTTCCTCACGCGATTTCAACACACCTACGTTCCTAATGGTTTCTGCCCATTCATAATCCCCTCGTCCCCCCTTTTTATCCGTTTTAATCATCTTCTTGCCGTCGTCCGGAAAGTGTCACTATCCGCCCGTTCATAAAGTTATTCTTCTTCACATGCTCCAAATCCCCACATCGAACAAGCGCCCGCCCTAACACTCTCACTCTCACTCTCACTCTCAACCTCTCTCCCTTCTCCCCTCTGCTTCTCCGCTCCCATCCGCTCCCCAGGCCGTGATCGTCGCTTCAAGTTAAGTTTGTGGGAAGCCTTGTTTCTTTGTCTCTTCTCTTTGCAGTAAAAACCGGCACCGCTCACTTCCCACTCCAAGTCCAAGCCCAAGTCCAAGCCCCCTCACCCCCCTCATACCAGGGTTAGTACTTGTTGCTGGGCGCCATCATCACCTCTGTCACCCCCCAAACCCCTCTCCGGTGTGACACCAACCCAGAGCGAACCCGAGTTGGGCATCTCCTCAGCGCCGCCCTGTTGTTTTCTCAAGCCTTGAACCCTTTTCGCCAGTAGAATGAGCGTGCTGTCCCAGAGATTCAACTGCCGTGCCCACCTGCACCGTGACGCTTGGGAATTACAATGTAAACCCGGTGTGGCCCGTCACCTGAACGAACAAATTAGCCTCTGCGTTGGGCCCTCTTTATTACAAGACGTCGTGAGCAACGTCATATACTTTGTATGCACACGGGCGCTTGAAAATGCGTGCATTGAACGAGCCGAGCCTCGCTCGGCTGACGCGCTGGAAACAAGAGACAAGAAAGAAAGAGGGGGGGAAAAGGCATCTTCCCTGCCGCCAGCCGTCACCTCGTCCATCTCCATCTGCTCACTCAGCCAGCCATCCACCTCGCATTAAGCGTAACAGTACCTGGCTAATCACAGCCCTTTTCCCCTTCAAATCCGCCCTCATCAGAGTTTCGACCTTTGCTCCTCCCGACTTCCCCCTTGCCCATTCTCGGTCCGAACCTGCCCAAATCCGGCCCGCCCGGTTCGCAGCAAACCCCCAGCAATGCAACCCGCCTTTGGCCTCAGCGATGGAGCCTATCAAGTTATCTAGCAACCTGCTACCGAGTATGGAGTACGCACCCCCCCTAATTACTGATTACTCTCGATGGACTACTACGACATAAGTTACATAGCACGTACTCCCTCTACCATAGGTGCTACGTAGGTATCCCGTAGTACGAATTACATTAATCCCCCCGTCATGGGAGACGGTTCCACATGCCGGTGTCCGCGCTGGCCAGTCCCTTAGTGGCGCAGATCACCCGCACGCAAACTTCATCCCCCTTTCGCCTGTCATCCCGTCTCTCCTCGTCCTCGTCCTCGTCCTCGTGCGAGAAGACAGAGAGCAACCAACTCACTCAACCGTCATTGGAAAACATGTGGATCTCAGCCTTTTCATTTTTGATCCATCACTCCGTAATCTTCCTTGTCCGTTACCGCCATCGATACACCAAGGGCCATTCTGGTTGTTCCATTGCATATCCAGGTACATCATATGATATTGTAGAATTCAAAGTACCCAAGTAACGCCGGTTTTTATCTCTCAAACTCATAACAATTCCGTCTTTGGAACTCAGTCGTCCACCCATTCTGCTTGCATCCCGCCGTCTCGGTTCGTGCTTCTGATCTGCTCTGCTCGTAGCCGCATCTTCCTAGTGTCCCATTCGCCTTCGATCCGTCATTGTTGCACTCGTTTCTTGTTTCGGGGCAGTTCTTGCTGGTGAGAAGCTTCCACAGCCAACATGGCCAAAATACCATGCATACAATCCTAATCGAAGTAACCCGTCCTGCAAATATCAGGATCCCGAGAAGGGAATAACGCCCAATACCGCTCTAAACCATACCATATCCTAATGTCACAATTAATCCCAAGTGCCATTCCATCGAGACCAATCCCAACCCTGTCATCATCCCTCATACCGTACTGCCAATTCCGATTCCCAACCTTGAGTACATGTACCTTTCCAATGCCCTTGCTAACAAAACACGCCCTACCTATGCCCATGATAGTTCCTGTACAAGACGTCGTCTCCTTGACCTCGTCTGCTCAAGGAAAACGAAATGCAAAACCAAAGCAAAGCAATTTAATGAAAATGAAAACCGCTGCAGCCCGTACATGGACCTTACCCAACCATGATCCACGGGACGCCGATGAGCCATATATGCCTTTGCCTGCTTTGTTCCTTTTTCCTTTTAAACATACCCAATTCGTTGTTGCTTGCGATGGCGGTCCAAAGCATTATATACCAAGCGAGGTAGCTTCCTCTTCAGTCAAGCTCAACCCTCTTTCATGGGTTCAAGCGTTTTCGAGAATTGAGGCTGAGCCAAGCCCTCGCTCCCAAAGTTGATGCTAGAAAATAAACAAGTCGCTCAATGTTCTCGCTTGACTTCCACGTTTTCGTCACCGTCATTGCTTCGAGTATCCGTGTTGCCTTCGTTGGAGTTGTCTTGTGGTTTGCCCTCGCATCCCTTGACCAGTCGATGTCGCTATGGACGTTGTTAGCCTGAAGAAGTACAAATACCATGGTTTCATCAATAAAGAGATACATACCTTGAGAGCATCTTTTCGAGAGAAACTTTTGCTGCAGTATGTACACGGAAAAGGCTTGACCGCCAAGTGAATCCGCTTGTGGCGCTTGAGGTCGTGATTTCGACTGAAAGATTGTATACACTGATCGCATTTGAATGGTCGCTCGGACTGTTGAGGCGGATGCTGGCTTCCATACATTAAACCAGTGTGCGAGCCGTAACTAGGAACTGACATGCCAGGAACCATGGCCATTTGGGCTCCAGGTTGGTGGATACTGGACAGGACGTTCGCGTTCATGTTTGGAAGGGTGCCGTAGCTATATCTACTATATGCGCCATGGGTAGCTAGACTTGACGCTGCGGGACCGGCAAGTGAAGAAAGACCTCGAGACAGAGGGCCACTGGTATTGGGCGAGTGTTGGCTGGCTGAGGGCGCAGCATAGGCTGGGAAGCTACCATGCTGGGGCGTGGAAGATGTAGAATAATAACCCGGCGTGCTCGGAGGTCGGGTGTGCGTATACGAGTCAACGTGTGCCGGAGCGCTGGCCGAACTTGGAGACTGTGTCGTCTGCGAGCTCAAGATGGAGCTCTGAGAAGCCGGAGGAGCTGTAGAGAAGCCAGAGGGTGTAGTATGTCCCCCAGCGCCACTGGTGGAGATAGATGTCTGGAAGGGATGCTGGACGTCGCCGTAGGGGGGAGGGGGGAGTCCCTCACCCCCAGTAGAGGGAGAGTGAGAGCTACGAGGGTCCCTGAACTGCGAGGATTGCTGCATGCTGGTGGCCGAACTGTTGAAAAGGGATTGGCGTGCGAATGGGTGGCTCAGAGAGGGCTGCGGAGCAGCTGCAGAGCTAACCGTGTAGGCAGAGTTACCAGGCGTCGGCCAAGATCCGTGAGCGTGGCCACCACTGTAAGAATACTGCATACCGGAAGGTACTTGAGAGCCTTGTGAGCTGCCAGTGTTGAGGTTGGCAAGGTTTGGGCTCAGACCGTCACTGGCTCCTGGCGAAGGGGTCAGAACACTGGGAGAAGGAGAACGGTGCGTTTCGGGAAGGGAACCGTGCAGGGGAAGATAGGATGATGTATAGGCAGAGTATCCAGAGGGTGCAGGATCGAGTGAAGACTGGATGCCCACCGGAAGCGGAGGGTACTGGGGATATTTGGCCATACTTGGAACATCTGCGGTGGGAGGAGGCAGAGAGAAAGCGGGTAGAGACCCTGCCGCCGGGCGGCGGGAGGTGAAACTGGTGGACGGCATCTGCATGGCAATGCGACCCCGAGGTGTTGTGATGAACGGTGTAACTTTGCGGTTTCTGGCGTATCTGAAGAGGTCGTGCGATCTGATGTCGGCGACTGGCGCTTTTGTTGCTTTCCTGGCCGCAGTTCTTGCTTCCCTTCAATGCGGCGGCGGAGAGGTGAAAGCGAGACTGCAGAGGCGCGTATGATGCCGTGCTATTCTTACGAGAGACAGACGGATGCGATGCTAGCGTACGGAAAGGACTGGTCGGTTGTGTGGCACCGGATATTGCAAAGGATATGTTGTGTAGAACAATACGCCTCTCTGCAATGCGCTCAGGTTTTCAGAAACAACACTCAAAAATAGAAGTTTCCAAGAGCATTAAAGAGGGGGTCCAGATCGGCCACAATATATGTTGGAGGGCTCCCGTGCCAACTATCAGTTGTTGCGATGATAGCTCAAGGAGGCGGTGATAGTTTGAGATTGAGATGGGAGAGGAGGCTGGTTGAACAGTAGTTGGGACGTATGATTTGCTGCAGCTGTCGGCAAGGACCTTGAGACCTCGAGGCCTTGAGTCGCTTTATGCAGAAGATTCGTCAGAAGCAGCGTCGATGTGCAGGGCTGCAGGATGAATGCTGGGGAGTCGAAGCTTCTTGTATTATAGACAGGCGCCCAGCTGGCAGAGAGGCGTACGACTGTGGATGGAGCTTTGCCTGCGAATGTCTGCGAGGGAGGAGCAATGCTTGTTCTGGATAGGCCAAGATGTCGAACTTAAACAGAGGATGGTTGAAAAGGAGAGTTTATGTGTTTGGAACAGCTAATTGAAAAGAGAGTGTGTGCTGAATAAAAGAAAAAAACGAGGTCACGATGAATGGGATTGAATGGGAATGGGGGGGGCCTGCTGTGGTTTTGGTGTCTTGGGGGTGTCTGTCTGTGTCGTCGATTTGGGGAAAGAGCCAAGGGACTCAATAAGGTTTGCAGTTCCAAGTGGCGTCCTTTGGCGCAATATGTACTGTCTATCTCTTGGAGCCTTTCCAGGACTGGCTCAGGGCTTGTCTTTTCTCTGTTTGCACTCCCACTGACACTTGAATCTGTTAGCATCTAGCCTGGCTCAGCTGCCAATTTTTTCTTCCGGGTCTTCACTCCTTCCCTCCACCCCCATGCCCACTTAGACCAGGACCCGATAAGTTCACCCTACTCCCCTAAGCGTCTCTTCACGCCCCCACCACACCCTGGGTACGGAGCACCTCCACTGGCTCTGGCACTGGCTCTGGCACTGGCGCTGGCTTGCAGTTGCACCTGCACTGACTCTAGCACTGGCACTCAGTGGGAAGGACCGTGGGATCCAACCTAGAAGGAGCCCTGGAGCCCGTCAACCCATCCATCCTAGGGCCCCACTGCAGCCCACTGAAGCACAAGCACAAGCACAAGCAACGCACAGCCTGAAAGTACAGCAGGTACCTACAGTACAAGCACAAGCTTCTTTTGCCCACGCCCACCCATTCAATCCATCATCATCCGCCAAACCAACAAGATCACACCCTCCAGCCGTCGCCCATCTTGTTGGTGGGTAGGACTACACAGGCACGCACTCACAAGCTCACCCTCACGCTCACCCTCACCCGCGCGCTCTTTCTTGCGCTCTCTCTATCACTCTCTATCACTCTCTCGCACTCTCTCTGCTTCTTCAAGCTAGCGCCTTCGTAGGGGGGTCTTGCTCAGGACGGGATCTCTAGGCCCAAACCGACAGGCGAAGACACAGACACAGACGCAGACGCAGACACCAGAATCGACTAGCTTAGGAGGGCTGAAGGGATCCATCAATTCAATGGTCAGGACCCATTCGTTGCAGAGAAGACGGCTTTTGGGCATGGTGCAAAGGAACGAAGCCAGCTGAAGAGAGGGAAAGGACCAATACCATACGGACCAATTGCTTCTTGTGCAATCCAGCTTCGGAGCATGTCATTCATTACTGCCGAGGGAGTTCAAGGTCGTGTCCACGAAATGCCTCAAGGAAAACAATACAACTTTCTTGGGTTACGGTTCTACGGAGACCTGTGTCAATACTTGATGCGAGTATTGAATCCTTGAGTGAGTGGGTGGGGTCCGCTGCAGAGTGCTCCGTCCAGACGGCGTGAAGCAAAAGTGAAATAGCAGCAAACAACAACAAGCCACCTCTATCCATTGACTGTACAACTACGGATTATTGTTGGCTATTGTTGCAGACTCCATTCGAGACGCGTCCAGCCCGCAGAACTGAGAAGAGAACGCATGCACCAGCGGGCGGGCAATGGACCAGATGGTTCCGTTCAGCCAAAGCAGGTATGCACTACATGGTCCCAACAAAGAGTGATGTTCCCAAGTCCCCGTCAACCAAGCCACGAAACAAGTGAATCGACGTCAACAGCCTTCGCTCGAGGGCGGTGTACTATTGAACTACAGAATCAAGACGTTTTGGGAGGCGTCCCCTCATGACATCAAAGTTTGTATGAGGACACCATTCTAATCTGCACTCAATGCAGCTGACAGCCATGGTTCTAAACTGACGAGCAAGGAACTACCGTGTATTGACATGTGTTCTTGAGGTCCCGCTGACATCTTCATGCATACCAAGTATAGCAAACATTGAGCTTGAGCAGGTTCCAGTGGGAACAAGTTTGAACGAGGACAAGTCATAAGTGAGAGGGTTGGAAGGTTTCTCAGCATCTCGTCTTTACTTGTCAAGAGTAAGAGTACGAATAAAACCAGCTTCCAAGCAGATAATACCGTGCCCATGGCCTTTCCTACATTACCAGGGTACCACACAGGAGAGTGACAACACCCACCGGTCTTTCGCCCCTGTCGCTCGGCTCCTCCCCCCTGCGTGGCTGGATCAGATCGGGAGCTTTGGCGTGGTGGCAGGATCCCTTGTGGCAGTCGAAGCAAGTGGCATTCAACGCAAATCATTCTCGGCACCTCTTTTCTTTTTCCTCTCCCCTCTCCCTGTCCCTCGGGTCTGGGTCGAGATCCGGCTGGGTCCCTCCTTAATCGTGTGGCTGAATGCTTCTGAGCCTATCCGAGCACTGTCATCATCATTCGTTTGGGCGGTGACTGACAGGGCTGCATTTCGCCTTGAATTTGTATCATGGGTCATCATACTGACTGTTGAATGCCCGGTTCGGTCCAGCTAAGCCATGCCTGGCAGGTTGCAGGGGAAAGCCAGGAATACGACTAAGGGGTCCTGGATTCAAGGTCTCCTTCAGCCCCTAGCAACAGCTAATGATTGTGCATTTGCACAAACATGTACGGAGCGCTGGGAAAAGCAAACACCAAGTGAGTCAAGACATTAGCATAACCCGCAGCACATGCAGGACACGGCTGAACCGACGCGCTGGGCTGTTGTTTCTCCTGCTAGTCCTCCTCCTGCTTCCGGCGGGCTGGTGGCGTGGTCAGGGTGTAACGGGGTTGGCGGAGGCGGAGGCAGAAAGGCCTTTTCAGGAACAATAGGGAACGGCCAAACCATTCACTATGGTGGCGCAGTACCTGTGCAACGAGGGAAATGTCTGAGTTGGTCTGGCCAACTGTTGTTTCAAGCGTTTGCCTACGCAGACGCCATGCACTTGGACGTGAAAGAGCAAGATTCGCACTACCGGGACTAGTATGGCAGACTAGAACTCGGGGAATACGCCAAATTGCTCAGGTCGCCGACCTCCCAAGCGGCCCCCAATCTTGCTTTCCGACAACCGAGAGCGTACGGTAGGGCTTTCGTTGGGTTGAAGAATCCAGGCGCTGGTCTGGCGTCTGGGTCTCGCCCAGAGGGATCGATAAGCTCGCACTGCCCGTCGACTTTGTTATTATTACACACGCACATACACACCATACGCTAATAACATGGCACTCAGGGAAATGCGCACTGATCTATGAATAAGAGACCAGTCGGATCGCAGAGTCTCGACCTCCTGTCAAAACGGCACAGCTGGCAGTGCTGGTACGGAGTAGGTGTTTTGCAAGGACCCCTTGTGTGTCTTGGCCTCTGAACCCGAAAATGCGTGTGATTAGCGGCTAGGAAACGAGACATGCATAACAGCCACGCCCCAGTACAAGCTACCACTGTATTCAACTGGCACTAGCCATTGGAGATGGAGGAAAGAGAGACGACGGTGAGGCATATGCGCACAATGCTCGCTACTCCGTGTTTTGCACTTAGTACCGAATAGTAATTAAAAGGAGAGACATGGTGGTAAGGAATCCTCTAAGTGCTGTCGAGCACGAGCACAGGAAAAGACGTTGCGCTGAGTCACTTGTTCACCCTGCAGCTGCTTATTAGGTATCCCTTACTTCTGCTGCGTACAACAATCTGCGCAATCACCAATCATTGGCTGACGAGACGTCATCTTGCTTTCTGATGATGAGAAAAGGTTACATCCGATATGAGGGAGAAGCTGCCTAGGCTAGTTATTGACGAAGACGTCAAGCAGGTATCACGAGCAAGAAGCAAGAGGGAAAAGGGAAAAGGGAAGAAAAACGAAAAGAATGAACCAGAAAAAGAAAGAAAGCTGAATCAACGGGTATGCATCCCTTCTTCGTACATGTACATGCTTCGTATATCGAAGTCAGCATCCACTCTCATGATGACCTGCCGCCATTGGACGACCCGAAGTCCTGGATGCTCAGGGGACTTTCAGTATATCAGCCCGTTATTATTATTATTATTATTAGGTATGCAATCTGCCTGCTCGGGAACCCTCGCAAACTCCCCAGAGAGCAGATGACAGGGTACCTGTACCTACCCAAGGTACGGAGTAGTGTCATACAAATACTTGTACAAGTATTACTTTGTGCATACCGCAACTCTCCCCTCAAGTAAGACCGGGGTCCAGTTTTTAAATAACCTACCTCCTACACTTTCGTACAGTACTTCTTGTGACTCCTTGATCTTTATTCGTTTATTATTTTATGTTTTATGTTTTATGTTATTTCTGATGGTTCTTGTTTTTTTCTTTTTCTTACTTTTAAATTCGCGTCTCAATGGTCCTCTCCACAGTCAATGCATGTGCGTGTCATCTCTCTCCTCTTGCCATGTGTCGTGGGCTCCATGGGAGGAGGCCTGTCTGATTGATGATGATGCCTTGGAGAGCTCAGACGAGGGGGCAGGGCGGCGAGGGCGGCGACGCGATACGAGTGAACCATGGGTTTGGCGCTGACATTTGTGAGTGATTGATGATGGTGGGCGAGAAGCTTACATTCAAAGTACCTAATTATTGACAATGCCTATTCGGGGGGGCAGGTCAACGAGGCAAATGTTGAGCGCGTAAACCCGCCCTGCACAACTCATGCTCGGTGTCATAAATAATCAGTGAACACGGCGTAAGACGGACAATCCCATGCCAATGCTCCGTTCGCCGTACAGCCTATTCAATACCTATCAGCCAAGCCTTGAAAGAAAGGGAAAATTTTGGTCAAAGAATCCGGCCTCCACCCCCATCTTCTCTTTTCAGCTCACCCCCTCCAAGAATCCCGTTTCCTACCAATGCATGCAGAGAGGGACCTGGGATGATCTTGCGAGGGATCAGGGGTTGAGCTGAGCGCAAGAGAAGCACAGGGCAGCAAAGGCCAAAGGGCACAGGCATGAGGGGGCGCACCCTGGCTGGTACGTATGTAGAAGTACCCCGTAGCCTGAAAAAATCCTCTCCCCTGTGCCATCGAGCTGCATTCCCCAGAGATGAGTGCGAGATACGTCCAAGTTTCATTCAGTTTGCGCTTCTACCCAGATCAAGTCAGAGTTCTGGCGTCGTCTGCCCATCTAAAGACATCCCTGCCTGCAATCCTGGTTGGGGAGACTTACCTTACTGTAGATTCCTTCATAGTGGAGGTTGGGACCGCCGATCCCTGGTCCGGGATCGACATTCTGCATCATCTCCTGGTTCTGCTTGACCCCAATATCTCAATCCTTAGCCTTGGCTACTCATCATCAAAAGCCGTAGCTTATTGAGTGCTCTTCTCGGCCGCGCAATCGAACGCCAGATCCTTACTGGCCTGTCAACTTGTTCCCTTCTCCCCTGCTTTGCTGATTAGAATGCACACAACCAGCATGGCGAGTCCTGGTCCTTGCTCCCCTCTCCTCATTCCCATGCTCTTCAAAGTCCATCCATCCATCTGACCATACCCCTCCTCTTTCTACAGCGTCCAATGAATCCAAGTCCCAGACCACCAGCGGCAGAATGACGCCCGATCCTTGCACCAATCAAAGGAGTTGGGCCCATCCAGCCGCAGATCTCATATGGCTCATCTTTCCGCTGCTTGGGAAACGCCCTTCCGCCGCTATGCACGGATAGCATCAAGCCATAACCGCCCCCAAGTCTTTGGGGAACACATCCACTGCAGGGAAGATTGAGGCGCTCAACTCCCGCTGGGTAAACTGCGACTGACTTGACAACCGCAAGCCTCCTCTTCCTTTATCACTCTTCTGGTTCATCATCGACAGGGCGAGAAGCCCACCGCACCGTCGGCGTTGCCATTGGGGCCAACTTTGATCCGGCTTGCTGGAATGCAGTCGGGGCTGGGAGGCATAGCGCACCTCCGCCCGCGGCCTCCCGTGACCACGTCCATTGTTTCCCTCTCCCGTCCCGCAGTCCAGTCCATACCGTATTACTGGCCGGTGTTCAGGTCTATTTCGGCGCAGCCGGGAAGCGTCGCATACGCTCACGTATTAGTGGTGGCCCATATTTTGCTTCCTCAAAGCTCACTCATCGTGTCGGCTTCAATGCATTCGGATGGTGTGGAGGATGACGGGTACTGTTCTCGAGCATCCAGTAGCAGGCAATCCCAGGAAACAATTGTGTGGCATGAGACTCTTGACCCCCCTCTCAATCTGGCATAGCCAGGTCTTCAGCTATTCCCCGGTGCCCCAATAGACTCGGCCCGGAATGATCTGCTCATGGAGTACCCCGGTTCTCACGCACAAGCTCTCACGCACCTCACAGGTCGGCCATTATGTCCACATGCCTGTACAAGGTACTCCACTCATCGACTTTCTTTCTCATATTTTCGTCCATGGAGTTGGATTTCTTCTCAGTGATCGTACTTTGATTGTCGTTCCGATCCTGTTGCCAATAGCGTGCTGACTCTCGTGGTCATGTTTCAGCCTGTGCCACCGATATTTCTTCCTGGTGAATCAGTAATATTACGAGACCAAGGCGGATTCTGTCTCAGTTTCCCAAGGAATCCTTTAGGCACATATCACTCACAGCTCACAACGAGGCGGCGCGAGGGAAGCCTGCCGCGTTGGGAGTGCTCTTGTAGCACGCCTCCTCATCCTTGCTTGGCTAACTAGTTAGGTGGCTGCTCATGTCACTCATGTTTGCCTTGGCACGCCGTTGCTGCTACTGGCCTTGGCCCGGTGTCAGAAGTTTGGAGTCCGAGGCAGTATGCCATTCGTATTAGCTGGTGCACTAGTAAATCCCTAGCTTCTCGCTTTCGAACTGCCGACCATGGCTGAAGATTGTCTTGTGTTATTACGTAGCTCCTGTCCAGGGTTTGTACAGGACCAAAGTCTCTTTTCTTTGTTCGCCTGGTATCGGAGTCTTCCATGTGTGTGTGCATGGGTTTTGCGCGCCATGAGAAAGGCATGACGTGTCTATTGAATAGAATATTGTGCTCTGCTTATTGTCGCCATCCGTGCAGCTTGTTAGCCCACGTCGTTCTTTGATGGGAAAGTAGACTTATCCAAAGACGGGATGTTGTCGAATACCCATGGACCAACAGTGAAGAAAGACACAATCGTCCTGGCCGTCTCCGCCCCTCCAAAAACATGAGTGATGACGGGTAAATGGGGTTGGCACACCCATGGCTAGCACATACGCGATGCGCCGGAGGTGGTATCCGCCCCTCCGCCAACCCCAGTCATCTGAGAAGTTGGGGCGCCCCCGGACGAAATCCGCCAGCGAGTAGGAAACTTGGAAACCCATTGACTTGAAGCCTCCAACGGTCTGCCAACGTAGAAGCCTTCTTCTCGAGGGCTGGTTACTCGAGTGTCGGGAAGGCGTTCTTAGACAACTCCACTGGGGAGAAAAGATCATGTCTAACCGAGACGTCCGCTCTCGAACAAAGCATTTGTCTCCCTGGTTGGCTTCACCGAAGGAAGACATGGTCCATTCTTCGCACTCGTTGACTGTCCTCTTGTCTGTCAGAACCTGTGTCCGTGAGAGAAGTTTAGGGTAGTAGGCAAGCAGGCTAGCTTCGTTCTCTCACCTGAATGATGGCATGGTCCAGTGTGGTACGTGCGACTGGAATCAAGATTGAACCAAACCTGCACGGAGTGTCCTTGTCCCGTGCTGCCCTAACAGATACGTACACTGCAACTTGGCCAGCGGTCGAGCCTAGTGTATGTCATGTTCAATACTCACAATCATCTCCCCAATGACAGCAACTCCGAGATCATTACGGAGTAATCAAAGTAACATGGCCCGAGCCCGTTCTGTTTGGACCAAGGAAGACCAAACCCATCTGGTCTCCCCGGATAGGGCCATTACATCGAAATGCGTTCAGTTCGCATGGGCCTAGTACCTAAGCGTCGGTACCGCACAGGCATCGCCGCAGACCTGGTCCAGACTCAGCTGAGGTACATGGGTCAAGGGGCGACGGAGTTGTACCAGGCCGCTCGTTTGCTGGGTTGCTACCTGGCCCCCGGTATCTTATCCAACCCCAAATACCACAATGAGCTGCACGTCGTAGACTCGGATTGAAGGTACTGGATTCCCCCAGATGAGCACAGAGGCAGCCTGCCCTTAGTCCTCAGACCGCTCCATGTCCTCAACTTCGTCGACGCAGCGCGTCGAGGCTAGGCGCTATAGTTGTGACGGAGGCGTTAAGATGACAATGGAACATGTCGCAAAAGACAATATGATGTGGTGACACGACCCACAGAGCACTCTCGACGAGGACGCAACTGGGAGCTGACAGCAGGCACATTCGCACTCTGCAGTTGCTGGTTTTGGTTCAACGGCCCCCGGGTCGAAATCATAATACCTCGAGTCAGCAAACTGCTTGCGTATGCAAGCATCTGTTATTGCTGTACGGAGTAATGACCTGCCCATCTTCATCGACTCTCTCGTTACGTGCCTTGCAGTCTCTGCTCCTGAAAGACATGGGCTCTGTGCTTCGCCGACAGTTCGCAGCGGCGGAAGTGAGACACTGTCACATGGCTGCGCTCGTTTAACATTCCCCCATGCAGACAAGGCTGGAAGTCACGCCTTGGTCTTGATCAGTTTCCGCCTAGCTCGAGCGGGAGAGGCACTGGAACTTCATTGGGTGTTTTAAGAGTGTCCATCAATTTCTCGATACGTATCCAGCTGGAGTCGATTCAGTCGCCGGAATGATGGCAAGGGAGTTGGGGATCGTCCGCTAACCCTTACCGCGACGCTCTGGCGTACGGGAGTGTCGACAGTAAGTTTCAGATAGCAAGAGGCGTATCTGAAATACTAATCAAGAGTTATTGAAGATCCTTCGCAATTGGACACCTCGCTGAATTCGACGCACAATGGGCTCTTAGCTCCATCCTAGGTCGATCATGGGCGCTAGTTGGTCTCCATTTCGCAGCCCAGCCTTGAGGATGGCTCACTGTCAGAGCTGGGTGCACGCGGGCCATCCCATCCGTGGCCTCTCTGCCTTCTTCCCCGTTAACCTTGTTCAACGCCATGCATCTCGTCGGCTTAGAGGTTTGCGCCACCGATTTCCTTTGCATCAGTTGCCCTGGCCCGTGGCGGCTCTAGAATAGGACGCCATACACATCGCAACGAGCCACATCTCCCAGGAGTTCGGAACCAACGTTGGCTCGACTGGCAGCTGGCAGATTCGTCATTGGTGCCGTTGCCTTGCATCGTAGTTTTGCCTAAAAGGAATTTCGCGGCATGTTCCGTAGAGGCGGACATTGCGTATCTATTCCCAAATGAGGCGAACGTCGCTAGGATCGACTGCCCCGGACCCTTTTGTGCCGCAGGAATTCGACTTCCCCGATAGCAAAGCTTCTTTCTTTCATGGTCCCCTTGTCAAACGAAGTCTGTATCCGTTGATGACGATGCAGCCAGACCCGGTAATAATGGAGATCTCACGGTGGAGCGACTTGGTTAGCCCTCCATGTACTGTACGTCGTAAAGGCGGCGACAGGCAGCGTAATGTCGATTTATCGGGTCCTTGACGGCAGGTGCCGGTGACTCGGGTCAGCGCTCAACGCTCAAACCAGGCTTGCAGCGTCCTTGCTTGCTCAACCTTGTACGAATCAGATGGATCAGTCGTTGGTTTATTTACGAAGTAGGTCGCTGACAACGATTGTCTCCGGTGTTTGGATCACCGCATGGTGCTGCCGTGTACAATGGCCCGGTGCCCGGCGAGAGAATGCCCGAGCTCGTAAGCTCACCAGAGGTCAATAAGAGGACTGATGCAGAGGAGTGGTGGTTGTGATACGGTAGACCAGGCTTGCCTTCTGTGTCCCGGAGTTTAGACCTTCCCGTCATGTAGGTAGCGGGTACCTACATGTGATTGCCTATGTGCCCGGAGACGAGTATTTCTTTACATGTAGATGGGGAGAAAGGCTCTGCGTGGGTGCCGACGGCGTGCGAAGAATTGGTGAGCGTTACCTTGGTACCTTACCTACCCGGTATTACCTACCTACCTGACAGAGTATGCTTCAGAAGCGGCTTCCCAATGTACCTATCTCACCGGGTGCAGGCAGGTTCCTGCCTGCCTGGGTATTGAAAGCAAACGTTGTGATGCTACGTAAATGGCAGGAGCTGTCTCCGGTAATCTTATGTGCAACATTGGCGTTACTTTCCTCATCAATAATGGCCGACCAAGAATCAATAGGCAGGTACGTACGAAGAACCTCAGGACAATTCACATGCCTTGAACTTTGGGTTTGGTTGATGAAGGGCTCTGATGTAATTAGATCGTCAGTCAAATGTAGCGACACTGGTTACCTGAGGTACGCAGTACGACGTAGGTATTCTGAAGCATCACTGCTCTACTCCGTAGCGCTCTGGACCTTTAGTAGGCCAACACCGCTGTGTTTTTAACAATTTCAGCTCACAGACCAATATCCCCACAGAGATTTCTGAGATGGTGCATTGATCTCGACTATCCCCTGTCAACAGGCTGCGGAATGCTGCCGCCACAGGCAAAGCCAGGAGGCATTCGGGAACCCCTTTCTGGGGTCGGGACGCTCTGGCAAGTTCGGCTAACCGGACTGGACGAACGAACCGTGGGAGCCGACCGAGCCCAATAGCTTCGTCCCAAACTTTGGCCAAGGCCCCCAGACATCGATCACATCGCGGTTCACAGCATCAGGCCTGCTGGTCAACTCCCAACTCCGTACGGATACTCGGTACTCCGTACGAAGTAACGTAGTTACGCAGGAAACGTACCTTACTCGGTCGTCCACCGATGTTCCCGATCCAACAAGAACGACTAACGCCGCTGTGTTCTGGCTTGTGGCTTCAGGCCGGTCATGGCATTTGACGCCTCGCCATCAAGGACGTTTTGAGACCAATTCCTTTGGTGCTTCGAGCTTATCAACACTGCAGAGGACATGCCGTTGCTTGGATGCCAAACGCTGCGAACGTTGATACTTGAGCACGCCCACACTTTGACAGTCTAGCCCTCCGATCCGTCTGGACAAGGAGCTGCGATGTGCTGCACCACGGGTACTTACGCAACCCCTTGGCAGCACCACCAACACCTGGCCAGCTTCACCTCCGAAACCCTAGTTGATGAACACTGAGGTCTGGTTTGGGGTGGGACACCCAATGTCTCCGCTGACTTTACTCTACTCCGTTGGTAAAGGCACACCATCCCGTCTCAAGCTCTTCAACAAGCGTCGACTGATGGAAACGGCCTCTGTAATTCCATATCACGGCTCGATTTCTTCAAACCCTTCCTCCATATGTGATGCCATGGAAGGGGACTTTCGGTACACAGCCTGATGCAGCACACAGCAGTGGATATTACCATGGCCACCCACAAACCACAGACCTGTCTCATGTCTCTCCGAGATTGCAGCCAGCGTGTATCGACACAGGGCCGTACATGGCATTTGCGCTGTACAAGTACTTGCAATGCTTGGTCTGCTGCCAGTCATCAATGCGGCGATCTTATCCCGCCCGGGCGAATGCGGTGCCCTGTGCAAGCCCATGATTCCCAAAAGCCAGGGGCGTCGTACGCACTAACCGCAAGCCATCCGTCAGCCAAGATAGCTCGGTGGGTGGCTCCCAGACTGACGGTGTCTGCTGCTGGTGGGTACTCTATACATGTTCTAAAATGCGAGCAGTACAGAGTAGGCGATAAGACTAACCCGAGAAAACGTCAAGCATTTGCAGGCAAGCAGACTCCATTCGTTAGCAAATGGACCCAATGCTTCGAGAGAGCGGGGATCGTGCCATAAGGCGGAGCATCGTGGGCCTTGACCAAAGATCGAGACCTCGGTCGAAAGGTCATCCCAGGCGGATTCCCCTTCTATCCCGGGAGGACGGACGTGCCAGATCCAACAGCTCACGTCACATTGATGCTGCTATGGAGTGCTCCATTCAACGTACGGAGTACTCCTCCCCATGTACTCCGTACTTCCTGGATTCCTTCTTGTCCGAGGTTATCAAGATTGGATCAGGAGGTGGTCGCCCCCTTGCCGCCATATGCCAAGAGGATTGGCTCATTCGATGACCATGCAATCCATGGCCTGGGGTACGCGCAGCACCGAGTCCTCAAGACTGCATGCGGAGTACAAAGTACACGTATTGAATGTTAGCACGGGACGGTATGTGCTATCATCGACACGGTGACAGGCGAAGACAATGAAAGCGTCACACAATCAGGGGCAATGGAACAGCAAGAGCGGGATTTCGCGATGCTTATGCCCAGCCTTGTGTAAGAAGAATATTCGTGTGACCCAAACTCTCGGGACCGAAAATTGGCTGTGGCTGCCTGGACTTGCTTACAGTATAACACTCATAACACTCTAATTCACTTGAACGGGGACCCAGGCGCCGGGCTCAGGGCTCTACTCGGTAGTCCGTACGGTGCAGGGCTTTCCCTTGCAGGGCTGTCCAAGGGCCATTGACAGGGAGTGTATTGCTTCTTTCACAGAGACTCATGATCGATTGTGGGTTATTGGCAGCAGTTTCTGGGCAAGCGCGCATCAGCAAAATGATGCCTCAACTTCTGCTAAGTCGTCGATGCGAATGGGGAAACCGTTTTGCACGTGGAGTATTGTCTTGGCCATTGAGACGTGGAAACTTGGTGGAGGCTAGTGGACGCCTTCTTCAGACCCTGGTTGCTTGGTTGGGGGCAGTCCACGATGTGACGGCGATGTCTCCTCGCGAGTGAGGGGTTGAAGGGGGGCTTGCAGGGAGTAGAGGGCTCTTGGCTTTCCTCACATAGTCGAGCACCCTGATAGGCATGGGCAGCTCGCTCGAAGATGGCTTTGAAGGACTCTGCTGCAAAGCCGACTAGCATCAAAACTGTTTTTGCAGTGGATATATCCCTCCGGACCACTCGCGCTCAATGGCGGGCGATCGGCGCAGGGATGCTGGACGAAATTAGATCTCCCTCAGTGGTGCCTGTTCTCTAAGCCCGCTGGCTAGGCTTTTCCAGCCAAAGCGTCCTGACATTGAGGAAGGGCCTGGTATCAGCCTCTGCCGAAGAGCTGCATCAGACTCGGCTCATACTAACCAGCGATGCGAGAATTGACCTGGATCTGGCAAGGAGATCAATTTAAGTCTCAGGGCTGTCGCCGAACCCCAAGGCCAGCATGTCAGCCAACAGTTAAAGCGTATCCAGGAGCCAGGGTGTGTTTGTCAGTCCTTGGAACTGCGGACTTTGATTCCCCAGCCGTCCTTGCCAAGCGTCGACCCGACTTGTTAAGCGTCGCTCTTCTCTGCCGTGTTGACGCAACCCTCATGAGTTACCTTTGGATATCCCGGCGCTGAGGAAAGCCTTGATATGAAGTATGAGCAAGCTCACCAACCTTGTCGTTCTTCCTTCGCCTTACGGCAACCCACACGAGACCTAGGGCGCCAGCGACGCAAACAATCCCCAGTTCAAGTGACAGCTCTCAGCGCCACAGGCGCTCGAAAACCGCAATCCCTAAGCCAGAGGCGTCCGTCTCCAAATTGTCGGGACTGCAACCTAAAGGTCTACCTCAGCCCTAGGGGCGCAGCCTCGACGGTCACTGACCGGGTTCATCGATGTTTGGCGCTGTTTGGCGCCCTGCCTGGGTTGTGTGTGCACCCTCGTCATAACCTACGACCTACACCACCTACTCTGTACGAAGCATGCAATGCAGTAAGCGTGGGCCACCAAGTCAAGGCGGAGCGGCTGAGATCAAAGCTCTGGGGACCGGGGTCCCCATGGCTGTGATTCTTGGAAATTAGTTGAGCAGGGCTCTGGCGTGCGGCAAGAGATTGCGTTGACCTGAGTGGCTTGCAGACTAGGGGACGTCAGCTCCTGGGTCCAAAAAATGGCATCGTTGACAAAGATCAGAGGAGGTACAGAGGCCGTGATGGTCGGAAGCGATTTGCTACTGGAGAGTTGCAACGCAATCCAGTGAGTGAGTCTGAGATGCTGTGCTGTCGTGGGGGATCGAAACACGAGGAACCATGCGGTGAGCCCCCATTTCTTCCCAATCAGGAGATTCGTCACATCACTCTGTGCGGCTGACTGCGATGAGGTACAATATGTCTCGCCATGATCAGAGATTCCTTGTCGTTTTCGTAATGCATACGGAGTGCAGTCTCACAGCTGGATGCCCTGATAGGCTCAAGCATTGCATGGCTACCATTGCGCCAACGCGGCCTGAGACCGGCTCCTCGGGATACAGCAATAGAAGCAACTATTGATGCAGGCGTCCGTTGCGTCCGAGTGTTTGGAGCCAGCCTCGTGCAGAATTGAATGCTGGGTCCGGCGGCGTTCTGCATGCACTTGTTACCACGACTGAAGCTGAAGAGAATGAGATGCTTGATGGCGGGCCCGTCCTCCAGCACAAGTGCCGTTTATTAGCTTGGAACTTGGACCATAGGTAAAGCGAAGCCTCCGTTGAAACAACCTTGTGGAAAGCTATTGCATCCCTGCTCACAAGGAGCAGGCAACTGGGTTTGGATCAGGCTTTGGGAGAAGGCGCCGGGATGGTTGCCGGTCGTCATTATGGCATCTCATCAAGATTTTGGTGGCTATGAGGGGATTTTGAAGTGCACCCTTGCACATTGAACCCATTTCTCCCCACGAACACGGCAGGCATTTGGCCTCTGTCTCTATTTCTGCCTCCTTCACCGGTCTCGGACAGCTTGGCTGACCCCCCCAGTGGGCACCCGCTAGGTTGATATCTCACCAGAGCGGTCCTTTTTCGTCACTCTCAGCCGGTACTTGGCCATGGGTGGTTACGAATGCAAATCCACTCGTACAGCTTGAGAACTCGAGATACGTGTATTTCCCAACTTGAACGCTTGCTTTTCGGTTCGCCTCTTTAGCGGGTGATAAACGAGGGCAATCGCAGTGATCAACGATCTGATGCCACCCCGGGAATGGGTTGGGGCAGCGCTGTCTACCCGCTGCCGAAGCACATAGGGACATATTTAGGTTGAAAGAGGCGCTGGCCGGCTCTTCGCATAGTCAAGCCTCCAGAAAAGTGAAGCCGCCGCAAAGGCCATCGGCCACATCACATGGCGACAGGTGGAGTGATTTATCAGCGACGACAACTGGACAAGCACCCATCGTCACTTCAAACCCCAGACGAGACTCTCATCACCTTGGAAGATGATCGTCCCGGGCCGGCTTGAGGCACGGAATAGCCCCTCCCCTCTTTCCGACCCGACGCTGCCAGCGCTTCAGAGAGCAGCATGGCATGGATTTCGTCCTCCGCCGTCACGTGGCTCGGTCCCCGCACAAGGCCGAGCAGCTCGGCTTCTTGGGACAATGTTTATATGAGCCCATGGGTGCATCATGGACCGTCTGCTTCGTCGTCTTCAAGAAGCGGGGTTTCCGATGAAGCCTCAAAGAGCCAATTCCTGAATCATGGATCGCCTCCCCCAAGAAATCTACAACGAGATTGCTGCTTACTTTGCGGATTCAGAAGAGACTCCCAGATATGTGCTGTCCTCGCCGCTGGCCGTCGAGCGGACCGTCCTCGCCACCATCTCCCGTCCGTGGCAACGAGCTTTCGAGAAGCAGACCTTCCGGAAGCTTCGTGTGAGGAGTACCGAGCTTGACAGATTTGAGAAGGTCGTCACCGGTAACCGTCGCCGCTTTCTGGGCAGCATCCGCTTTGTCATTATCTTGCCCGCGTATTCTGCCGAGGCTCGGGGTTGCTTCGAGCGGGAGGCGGACCGCGAGGCAAACAACCAGACCTTTACTAGTGCTGTTGGGCGTCTTTTTGACATTCTCAAATCCTGGGATGACGGCAGGCCCGATGGAGAGAGCAGATATTCGATCCAGCTCGAGATCGAGGCCGTCTACTCCCCTACGGACGACTTTGACAATGATTGCCGCGGCGCACCACGGCGCATTGAAAGGCTGGAGGCTATCGAGGCTGGAAACGAGGACGAGGTTCGCCGGCGAGACTTGCAAGACCGTCGTTTCCAATATTCCTACATCCACGTGCTCGAGCCTGAGAAGATCTCGGTGGTGCCAGCCATCACCACTTTCAACACAAACGCCATGAAAAGAACGCTTGCTCACCAGGCAGCAGTGGATATTGCTGCCAAACTCCCCAACCTACGCAGTGCGAACTGGTTCATGGACGATAACGAGCTGCGTTATCCGGCGTTGCGACGTGAGGGCCGGCATCGACTAGCCGAGGTTGTCCGAAGGGTGCTACCAACCGCGGCGTCGTTGCAAACGCTCCACGTCTCCATGAGCCAGGATCTGCTCTGGAACCACGCGTGGGTTCCCGCCGATTTGACCGTTGCGGGCGAAACGTCTGATTCCCTAGGCCGCGCCATCCGCGAGGCCACGGCCGACTCCCAACGCCTGAAAAGCCTCACCGTCACGGGGTGCTTGGATGAGTCGCTCCTCTGGCCGAAGCTGGGACCAAACCTGGAAGAGCCATTCTTCTGGCAGAGGCTGGAACGCCTCGATGTCCAGTTTACCATGACGACACCGTCCGGAGGGTGGTACTTCCGGGCGCGCCGGCCCGGCGACGACGTTGATCCGCCGATTGCTGTCCGTTCGACTTCCCTGATGCCGCCCGGACACGGGTACAGCGAGGAGGAGGACGCGGCGGCGGCGTTGCGATACTCGGACTCGGAGAATCAACGTCTCTCGGGTGCATCCATGTGTCTCTTCCGCTGGGTGCCCGACGACGAGAAGATGGTGCCTCTCGTCGAGGCCTTTGGGCGGGCCTGCGCACAGATGCCCTGCCTCAAAGTCGCATCACTCATGACCATGATCCACGTCTCGCTGGAGATTGGTCTGGCTCGACAGGTGCCTACGCGATCACCTTGGGGAATCTGGTACGCTGCTCCGTGGGAGGCATTCCCGCAGCAGTACCAGCTCGATCCCTCGTACCGCGACGATCTCGAGAAGCGCCGCGTGCTCTGGGACGTCAAGGACTGGCGGCCCGATGCTAAGCTGAGAAGCATCATGAGGTCCATCGGACGAGAACGCCACGGAGACGACGTTGCTGAGAAGCATGTCGACTTCTGGGCCGCCGTCATGAAGCCTCGTGAGCTTGCTCGATTCCGATGTTCGTACTGGTGAAGACTGGTAACGGAATAGGAATGGAGGAGAAGAAGATAGGGAAAGGGGATGATAAGGGGAAAAGAAGGACACTCATTTGCTCGAAACTGGCAAAGAGAGCAAGTGTGCGATATGTCAAAGGGGGGTTGTTTTGGGTTTAAAACTTTGGGGTGATGGCCACGGGGGATTTTGATGCACAGCAAGGCGTGCATTTCTGTGACTTTTCTTTTCTGGGAATAATGATTTACTGCATAGGTATGAGACTTGACGACTCTTTTCGGTTTTGTCTGCTCTGGGATATTGGAATGACTACGGACTATATGACCAGCGGTTTAGGATTTGACGGGGCTCTTGGAAGGGAATAGAGCCTGGATAGGGCCTGGATAGGGTCTCTGGGATTGATTATTAGTATACCTAACTTGGATGTTTCGATATATGGTGAAATGAAGAAGAATTCTCTTGTTACTCTTGCCGTCTGTTCTTCAGGTATCGTGCTTCATGGCGGCAAGTCCCGACGCTTTGTGGCGTCTTGTCAGTTATACCAAGACGGCCCCAACGTGCTTTCAGGAACCCAAAGACTTTTGGCTTTTGTGCTTTTACAGAAGCATCAGCACAATTGTCCCGATATGTCGCATCAAAAGTCTATTCTCCCCCTTTGAACAACGAACGCGGGACGGTCGCGGTGTGCGAAGACGTGGAGCTTGACCGAGAGCGAATGACGAGGTGGACGGTGGCGCCAGAGTTTTTTTATCTGTTCTGCATCGCCGGATGAGCAAGATGGTCTTGGACGGCCCTTGGGGATGGAAGGCTCTGTTCGGTTTGGGATTTGCTTCCCTTGGTTGGATGGAACTGACGCTTGCGGGCATGGAGATGGCGTGTTGGGATTTGAGATGAGGTGAGATGAACAAAGGGATGTTGGTCATTTTGTTCGTCGAAAAAGTATGGAACGGTATGCGAAGGGATGATGATTGCCTTGCTGGATGTTCACGGTAAATGGCTTGGGTCTGTTCGAGCGTATATCCGAGGACGGCGGGTTTACTTTATCCAGGATCTAGACTGGCGGAGATGGCATGTTCTCCCTGTGCTGCTCATCAAGACGGTTGATCTATATGAGATAAAGCTCAACAATATGATTGAGAGAAGCGCAGTATGTCTTGTTTGTGATGAGATTACCCAAAGGAGGATCAAAGGTAGTGCGGGCTGAAGCGTCTCAAGGTTTAGACCAGCCTCCCCTACTAAGTTGATCTTGGGGGTCGTCCTCTGCCGTTCATATATAAAGAGCCATGAGAGCTGGCACAAGTCCAAGGGCGCTTTTGAGAGTCGGGTGGTTGTGCGTCTTTTCGGGCAAGGGCCTTGCAACTTGGGGTACGGGCATCTGTATCGGCGGCTCATGTTGTCATTTAGCAATATGGCCTGTGTTGTCTTGGTGAGATGGTGAACCAGTCTTGTGAAGTTGGGAAGTAAAATTTATCGTAGAGACAAACGGTGGTACACAAAGTTCAGTTATGCCCGTCCAACGGCGCGCAAGATACGCAATAGGCCTTTAGGGTATCTTGCATGTCCACGCACGAATCTCATGCAACTTGCTGAGAGGGAAGACTTCCAATACAATTTCGAACGATGATGCCCGCATGTCGTTGACTATTGATCGATAGACAACTTTGGAAGATATGCCTAGAGGTCAAGAGATCTCTGTGACGAGATGATCTTTAGCTACGGCTAACCTGCCACTTGTCATAACCGCAGTCTGTCCATCGGGTAGATCGCAGAGCGTGTCAAAGGCACAGAAGGCCAAGGATCGGAATTCAGTCTTACCCATCCACAAGCAGTCCAATATTGGCTAACAATACACATGATTTCACTATAAACAGGGTACATTGAAGTCTCATGTTAATCTACGATGATTTTACCCCTTTGCATCAAATCTGGATGGGTCATGTGTATATCGCAAGGTAAAATTGTGCATGTCCAGCAGGAGCGAAAACCACAATCGCCACAACCTAGCGGTTTGAGGTTCTAGAAGAAAGAGTACATTGCTACGTAGCCATTCGCAAAAGATACGTAGATAACCTACGTACGGTCATTGGGATCAGTAGACTGTTGAAGGTGGTGTTGCGGTAGCAGTGTCAAGTCTCTTAGCTGTGTTAACACATTGTCGTCGGTTATTAGGACAGTTCCGGCTGGAAGAAATAATACTTGCATTTTGTGGAAATGAAGCTAATGGAGCCTCCAATTTTTAAATAGAGAGAAATTTTGCGATTATTGGCTTTGGTGACCTATCTTGGGTTATTAATTGTGATACTCTAGACGGGTTTGAGAGGCTAGAAACCACCGACTTTCGTGCCCGTTTCCTAGCTGTGGACCACGCCTGCTGATTGTAAGCAGTATTCATTACTGACTCGCTTTGACTTTGTGTCGTTATAGTGAGTTGTATTTACCACCATGTCCTCGTAAGATGTAGGATGGTCGAGTGGAACGTGAAGATGTCTGAGTGGAAACTGTGATCCAAGACGAGTCGGGCTGGCATGCTTACCATGACGTATAGATACAGAAACGGGCCAAAAGAATACGGTGCTTCAGATGCTGTGCAGTTGCTTCAAACGTCTAGTCAGTCCGTCTGTCTTTGGCTTTAAACCAGAGAGACATTGTCCTATGAACCGAGAGTCTGAGACGAGAAGATGGCTTTCTTCTGTGCATTGCTCGGTAAGGGCCACTTGAGCAGGTTTATGCAGACTTCAATACTTGCTACTGGTGATGTACGTATGAGATGTGCTCTCTCCATGAGACTGCGTTGCAGCAGGTAAGTCCATGGCATCACCACCCACACAAGATGAGCAAGTTTCGAGGCTGAAGGAACCAAAGGGGTCTCTTACATGTGATGACACCAAGATACATCAATCTGCTACACAACATGCTCTGCTTTCTATCGGCATCTTGAACTTCCGGTTGCCAAGTACGTCGCTGTCGTCGGGGTCTTGTCAGATGGCTGCGCGTGGTGGTGGTGGTGGTGCCTTACGTGAGGTAATAATTGGCTCCTACCCTCAACTCGCTCACAGGTACTTGCCCAAAGTACCGGTACTTTTCTCCGCCCACGCTGGGGTTCAAAATCCCCGCAACAGAACTCGGCTCTCACATCCCGCGACGCAACAAGGAAGAAGTAAAGGAGATACGAAAGGGAAAAAAAGAGCAAGGTATTTTTCAATCTATTTGACCGTTAAGGGATCGGTCACATCTGGTCTAGTTTCTTTTCTTCGAACTGGGAATAAAAGAGGAGGCTCAACAACAAAAAGGGACGAGACTCCCACGTCCTGACAGACAACTCCACCTCGACATTCAATCTCGACTCTTCAAACATTCACTGCAACTCGTTGGTGGTACCACCGTGGAACTGTGTTCACGGATTTACGACCAAGGATACGAATATTGACGAGTCTATACTCTTCACCTTTCACTCCCGGACTGACCAAACCTGCGGCTGCGTCCCTCGATCAACCTCGCATTCCACCCACAGAACCCCCCAATCACACAACATGAGCTTCCTCCACCGTCGCATGGACATGGACATGGACTCCTCCTCGTCCAACTCGTCCTCCTCGAGCATGATGACCATGGTATTCCAGACCGACCGCGCCACGCCCCTCTACTCGGACGCCTGGACGCCCTCCAGCCAGGGCGCCTACGCCGGCACCTGCATCTTCCTCGCCGTCCTCGCCGTCGCCGGCCGCCTCCTCCTCGCCCTCAAGAGCGTCCAGGAGGCCCGCTGGCTCGACCGCGAGGCCCGCCGCCGCTACGTCGCCGTCAACGGGAAGGCGCCCCTCGCCGAGCGCATCTCGACGTCGTCCGACGCCAGCCAGGCCACGCTCTCGGCCAACGGCGTCGAGGAGTCGGTCGTGGTGGTGCAGCGAAAGCGCGGCGTCGCGAGGCCGTGGCGGTTCAGCGTCGACCCCGTCCGGGCTGTCATTGACACTGTCCTCGCGGGCATTGGCTATCTCCTGTAAGTTTCTTTGCGGAACCCCCCATCAAGTTGTTGCAAGGCTAACTCCTCCGACGCAGCATGTTGGCGGTCATGACGATGAATGTGGGCTATTTCCTATCTGTGCTGGCTGGTGTCTTTGTCGGAAGCCTTGCTGTCGGCCGATATACACAGAACCTGGAGCATTAAACTAGGTACCTTACTCTACGGCATGACGGACAGGACATGGGAAATGATTTCGGCGAGGCGTATGGTTCTGCAGTTTTGAGGAGTTGTGGAGTTTCTCTCAAGGTCAGCCAGTTAGGTGAATATTTTAATCGAATTCCATCCCAACACAACTGTAGAGCTCTGATTATTTCGTGATACCGTGGTGTTGTCAGCAACCGACCTAAGTACCTCATGTACAGGTACATGACCCCAAGTACAAAGGCGGAGCGTTGAGAAGGAAAAACCTTCTCAAATCTGCTCACGACGCCACGCCAAAAAACCTCTTGTGGGTTTAGCTTACAAGTACTTGTGGTCCGCATAAAAAAACGATGCCGTGAAGCCGGATGGAACATGGCGTCCGATTAAAGATGCTATGCAAAGACGCAACGGCCGGTTGACAAACGGTTCCCCGTCCGCTTGTAGCTTCCGGGGTTGTGTCAAGTGTTTTTGTTGTCAACTGTCCTTGGCCGTCTTTCACGTGGCACTCCGCAGACTTGTGCCGTAGACTCTTCTTGAATACCTACCTAAGTAACGGCGACGAGCAAGCAACAGCTACATCTTCCTCACTGGTCGTCCTAGGCTCAGGTGCAAGTGACTGCTTACGCTCAGCGCCTGCCCAACTCTGGATGGACTTCCCGAAACGCCGTCTTGGTCCATCACTGTACTTGTAGTTACTACACATGTTGGCATGTATAACCAGTTTCTACTATAAACATTCATCCTCCTGAGAAGTTCAAATCTATTTACAAACGTGTATATATCCTTTTATTTATACCATTTAACATTTATCAAATTCATATCTCTACATATATTTAGGTACCTGGATTGAGGCCTCTGTCTCCCCAACGCCTCCGTCTTCATACCTTTCTCTTCACCCATCCCTCCAAACAACCACCACCTCATCTCTCCCATTCAACCTCCCTATTCAAATACAAACCTCCCC
>JALNIO010002824.1:0-32776 GCA_023509875.1 Rugonectria rugulosa
AAAAAAAAAAAATCTAGAAGAAAAAAAACAGGGGTCTTGGAGGGGCAGTAAGAGGAGCCAATGACATCAACCCGACCCCACCAAAAAGATTTCACCGACACACTGGATGTTCAATTGGAAAGCGCAGAGGGGCAGCTTGGCAGAGCTTGCCCGCGAAGAAAGAAAATGTACTGTGCCTGTACGACGTACCTAGGTAGGTACTTTACTTTTGGGGTAGAGCAGGCAACCATGTAGCTTAGGCAGGTAGCCGCTGACCAGACTGTTCTTTCTCTTCTTAAAGCTCCCACACCCTCCACAAAAATATTTTCCTCTCCTCCTTCCTCTCAATTTTCCTCTCTATACCTTGTTTCTCTGAGAGCCTCTTTGCCCTGATACCCTTGAGACTTGTCACAGCAGCCGCAATCATGTCTACCACCAGCGATCTCCAGGACGCCAACCTCGACGAGGCTCTCGTCACCTACGAGAAGCTCCAGGACATTGATGATGAAATGGAGGATGTCGAGGTCGAGATCCGTAAGTTTTCCCTCTCAATGCCTTCCACAGGCCGGGCGCACAGCCTGACGATAAAATCTGTCAACGAGCCTGGGTTGCCAAGTTTTGCGAAGCAATACCACTAACTGAAAATCTCTTCCTATAGTTCGTCAGCAGGACAAGCTCAGCAAGGACATTTACAAGAGACGCAAAGAGGTCATCTCCAACATTCCCCAGTTCTGGCCTCTCGTGATTGAGCAGTCCCCCCAGGAAATCGACGAGTACATCCAACCCAGAGACTCTGACCTCCTCCTTAGCAGCCTCGTTGACCTGTCTGTCGAGCGCTTTGAGCTCCCCAATGGCGACCCCCGCAGCATCTCCATCAAGTTTGAGTTTGCCGAGAACGAGTGGTTCGAGGACAAGATCCTCGAGAAGAAGTTCTACTGGCGTCGCGCCAAGGACAGCTGGGCTGGCCTCGTCAGCGAACCAGTCAAGATCAACTGGAAGAAGGACAAGGATTTGACTGATGGCCTGCTTGACCTCGTCTGCCAGGTTTGGGAGGACGAGAAGAAGGGCAAGACTGATAACGTCGAGAAGCTCAAGAAGCTCATGGAGGAGAAGGGCATGGGCGTCAGCTTCTTCTGCTGGTTCGGTTTCCGCGGCCGCAAGGTGACTGCCGAGGAGCACCAAGAGGCCGAGCAGAAGGAGGCTGAGCGCCGAAAGGCTCACAAGGAGGGCAAGAAGACTGAGGATGAGGAGATGGATGAGGATGAGGATGACGACGAGGATGAGTACGAGCTCGAAGTCTTCCCCACTGCTGACGACGTCGCTGTCTGCATCGCTGAGGACCTGTACCCCGGTGCCATCAAATACTTCAGTGAGTGGTCCCTGACAGTGTATACGTCGGTACAAGTGCTAATTATTCACCTACAGCCAACGCCCAACAGGATGATCTTAGCGAGATCGACTTTGAGGATGACAGTGATGAGGATGCCGAGATGAAGGACGACGAGAAGACTGATGCCCCCGCCACCAAGAAGCGCAAGGCTTAGATATTTTGGCTTTGATCTTTCCGATGGATACGATGAAAAATTTGTTTTGTTTAGCCCCCAAAAAGGATAGAGGCAGGCGGAGAAGGAAAAGGCTGCTTGAAGCTACG
This sequence comes from Rugonectria rugulosa, assembly GCA_023509875.1. Taxonomy (NCBI): domain Eukaryota; kingdom Fungi; phylum Ascomycota; class Sordariomycetes; order Hypocreales; family Nectriaceae; genus Rugonectria; species Rugonectria rugulosa. The sequence goes on from JALNIO010002824.1 coordinate 1,631, forward strand.
AGATAGACGATAGACGTTCAGAACACATACCCCTTGCAATTGAATCACGACACTTGATATGAATTTGCACAGTTTGGAAATAGAGACATGAAATTGATGATTTTGGGTCTGTACAAATACTACGGAGTGAGTACCTGTGTGATTGATTGGCGTCCAAAGCGGGGCATAAGCAGCTTGACCATTGAAGAGTCTTCTAATGATGATTGACGAATCATGTTCGGCGCAGATTTCCGAAATCCGGGGTACCTTATCCAAGGTGCGTAACCAATTCTGGGTACGACTTTTTGGGCGTAGTACCTGGTTTGCAGAAGGGAGGTCAGTCAGCATATTCAGGTACGTACCTTTAGCAACCGTTTATTCGCAACCGACATTCGCAACCATATCCGATCTTTGTACAGTTTCCATGAACTTGTTACTCGTATGATTCGAGTGGCCAATTTGAATGACTTGACCTTTGCCGTTATTTTTGTGGCACATGATCCGTTGTCGTATTACCATGGTCATTCCCTTCTCGGCTTCGGAGACTTCAAAAGTGCGAGGTGCGAGGTGTTTCTGCATTACATCACAGAACCTGCGTGAATACCACGGTAAAACCTGCACGACGGACGCACAACTCTCGGGTTAGGCGGTTGTGTTTCACTCTTTATTCCGACGGGGGGTTGCGAGCTTTGGTCACACGGCGCAAAGGGGCTGGGGGCTATAAAGTAAAAGGAGTTCTCGTGTGGATAGGTGGTAGAGATGTTGTCCCGACAGACGTGGAGAGTCTTGACGAGACATCGACTTGAAAGATTTGGCAGCGGTACTTGGAAAGGTAGAGGGTGGCAGTACGGTACAATGGCGACGCCCTTTCGGATCGATATCGAAGCTGGGGGTGGTGGACTGATGGGGTTGAGGACGGGGAGTGAAGAGGCGGCCAAGGTGACGGAGCTCCTTCAGGCGGATCTCGAGGTTGGTATTCGTCCCATATACTCTATACTTGAAAGGCTATAGAGGAAAACTGACCATGGATATAGAAACATCACGTCTTCTTCAACGCCAATGGTTTCCATGATCATGCAAGTTGCATACTCTCATCCCCTTTACTACCTACCCACCGACTCTGCTAACCACCCTTCTCGCAGATTATCCACCACCTCCTCACACTTTATGGCACCGGAGCCAAGGCAAGTGACTTGCAAAAAGCCTTTGACGCCAACAGATATTATCAGCTCAAAGCCATGAAACCCCGCGAGGATGTGGTCCAAGCCCTGGAAGAAGACTGGAGCAACGCCAAGAGCAGCCTCGGAAAGGGGAGGCAGTACTCGTCGTTTCTCAGATTCTTCCAGAACGAGATTGAGAGATTGGGCTGGAGGGAAGTTTTGCTCGAGTATCTCTTCAAGGACGATGAGAAGAGCCGAGATTTACAGAGCAGGTTGTTTGGAGGTATGGACTAGTTATTGCCAATGAGACGAGAAGAAGGAACTGACACTGGCTGTCAGGACTTGTGCATCCCCTGATCCAGCTATCATACGGCCTCGAATGGGAGCAGCCCGCCATCATCGCCTCGGCCCTCGCCCTGGCCTCGGTCCACAGCAATAGTCTTCATGAATACCTCACCCGCTGCCACTCGGCCGCAGCGTCTAAACCAGCGCCCCCGTCGTCGCTGCTGGACTTGTACCTCGACGCTTCCAAGGATGCGGGAATCGCAGCTGCGTCGCGGTGGGAGGACAATGAAAGCGGATCGTACGGTGTTTTGGAGCGTGCGCTGCCGGAAATGGTTGACCTGGCGAGCCGTATTTACGTGAAGCCGGAGGATCTCGAGGAGAAGACGGCTGAGATGATGCATGCGACGGCGTACGTTGCCGCCGCTGCGGCGTTTCATCCTCCCCATGTCCCCCGGTTTGACTTTTTCCTCATGTAAGACCCCCCTCCTTTTCACTTCTACGAAAACACGGTTCCTGGAAAAAGGGGGATTAACCGTTGTGCAGCCATCAACTCACCGCCGTCCCTTTATTCCTCTGCATCAACAGACAGTCCTGGATCCCCACGATCGCAAAGGCGCACCTCCTCGAATCAAAGATCCGCGTCGACATCCTCCAGTACCTCGCCCGCGGCTCCCCAACGCTGCACTCCGACCTGCTGCTCGGCTACTCGCCCCGCAGCGACCAGCGCGCTTCCGGGACGGAGGACCTGCTCCCCCGCGTGCACGCCGTCGTCGACGACGGACACACCGTAAAGGTGGCGCGGGCCATGATATTGGCGCAGAGAGCGTGTCGGCCCTACGGGGATAGGGCGTGGGTGCGGCTTAGGGGGGATGAGGCGTGGTGGAGGATGGTGCAGCTGCTGCTGGATGCGAACGAGCAAGGGGGGGCTAGTTGGGTGAGGGGAGCTGGTTTCGAGGAAGCGTGGCGAGGGGTTCCCAAGCAAGAGGCGGCTTTTCTCTAAGCATGGACGTGACACTGTTGAATAACCGGGTATTTTTTATGAAATCTTGCAACCATCTATTCTAAACCAATCCACTCATCGTCATCGTCTGAACCGTCTTCCACTTTTGCATCCAAATCAATCATTTTCACCTCACCCTCGGTCGTACCCAACACCTTGCCATCCTTCTTCCCGCTCTTGTCCGCAGCTTGGCTCAGCAGATAATCCACCATGTACACGTTCTCATCGGCCAGCCTCCTAATCTCATCCCTCATCCTCGCCACGGCGCGCGCGACGACCCGAAGCTCCACGTCGGCCTTGGCGCGGTTGGCCGACAGCCACGCCCCGTGCTTGTCGACAATGGCCTTGATCCAGAGCAGGCAGAACTCGATGTGCGGAGACTCCTCGGTCTGCGCGGCCACGAAGCGAAGCAGACGGGAGACGTAGACGGTGGGGATGTCGGCGACGAGGAGGGCAACCTCGGCGGGCGGGACGGCCTGGAAGACACGCTTGATGAGGCCGGCTTCGTTGAGACGAAAGGCCATGACGAGGGCCTTGAGATAGTCGTGCTCTGTCTCCAGCACGGCGAGGGTGGACGCCGGTGTGATTTCCATGTTCAGATCAAAAGGATCAAACTGAACATCATTGTCCAAGCTGTAAATGAGGAGACCTTCCGTAGAAGCGGCACAAAAAGCCGTTCCGGTAGGAGAGAAGCCGATGCCGTTTACTCTGACCTCGGGCATCTTCCTCCTTGACGAAGGGTCACCGCGCTTGGTACCCGGCAGAGAGTTGTCGACTCGGTCTTCCCTGTCGGAAGCTTCCTGGTCGTCCAGCTCCCCAGCAGGGCCCGCCTCCGTCAGCAACTTGCTGTTGAGGAATTCTTGCGTCCCAGAAAGAGAGAGATTGACGCTGACGGTAAACTTCTTGAGCAGCACCATGGTGGTGACAGAGTACAAGCAGATGTACTTGCTGTTTCCACCAGCAAGCACACAGCTCCCATCTGTGCTGTATCGAATGGTGTTGAAGCTCTTGGTTCCTGCTACGTTGGCTGCCGTCCTTCGGTCTGTAATCTTTCGACCACCAGATACATCTCTTCGTCCATCCAACCCCGATACTTGCTCGGCATCGGTCATTGACCAGAAAGTCAACTGCCCATCCAACGTCGAGATGGCCAGCTGCAGCGAGTCTGGACGGATGGCAATGTCGAGCACATCGGCCTGAAGCTGTAGAGGTTCGCTGGTCTGAGTCCGGCTAAAGATGGACCAGATACGCGCTGTTCGGTCCCAGCTGCCACTGACTAGCGAGTTGCCGTTTGGGGCGAATGCTAGAGAGGAAACGGGACCTTCGTGCCCGGAAAGTCGGTCGAGTAGCTGGCCGGTCTGGACGGACCAGATGTGAATATCAAACGAGTCCAGAGATCCAGCAGCTACCACCTCACCGCTGGGATCGACGGCCATGCAAGAAAATGAGAGCCTAGTGGGCGCTGTAAAAGTTCGAAAGTTTCGATATCGAATAAGATCCCACGCACGAATGGAGCCGTCAAGACTGGATGTGAACAGAACGTTGCCCTTCTTGGCGAATTCGCACGCCGTCACGCCACTCGTGTGCTCAGTAAATGTAACAATGCAGAAACCCGACTGGATATCCCACACCTTAATCTTGCCGTCGTCAGCCGTAGTGATGATTCTCTGGCCATCGGGAGAGTACGTCAACGAGTTCATCGAGTCAAAGTGGCCTTGCTGCTTGAGGATGTAAGACTCAGACTGCCACTCCCACACTAGAAGCTGGCCCAGCTTGGATGCTCCAAATGCCAACCACTCGCCGCTCTTGTTGATTGTGACAAAGTCAATGTCGTTTTGGGAGATGCTCAACTTGTGGATATTGTTGAAGTCGGGTAATTCGTACAAGCCAAAGAGGCCATTGGAGAAGCCAGCTACGAGCAAGTTGGTCTCTGGATGGAAAGCCGCACACCGAACATGGGCACTGCCCTGCATAAAGTAATGGCGTTGAACGATGCGCCACCGCATATCGGATTCATCGTCCTCGTCCATCTCATCATCTTCGGCAACGCGCTTGATTGGTTTGACATATTGCCAGTCAAGGAGGGCGCCGTCCTTGCTGACAGTGTATATAGTCTCCTGGTTCTCGGAAAACCAAGCACCAATGACCCCTTGCTTATGTCCTGATAGCACCGTAGGTTGAAAACCCTCCTCTGGATTTAAGCTCCATATCCGGGCTGTTAGATCCTTGGAGCTCGTAAGAAAGAAACGAGAGTCGCTTGACCACTCGATATTCTGAACCGTGTCAAAGTGGCCTGTGTGTGTGTGGTGTCGAACAAAAGGAGCAAACTCAATCTCTCCATTCTCGGCGGCGTCGGGTGTAGAGGGAACATGCCAGACCTCAATCTTGCGGCCTAGACCAACAGCAAAGTGACGTCCAGATGGCGAAAAGGCAAGGGCTGTGACTGTCGAACGGAAAGCAAAGTTATATATAGGGATTCGTCGGTGGACATTGGTGAGAATGGCAACACCGTCTTCGTCAATGGAGAGGAGAAGGTTGCCGCGGGGTGTAAGACCAATTCGGGCGATATTCTTTCGATGCGCGAAGGGAAGGGTGTAAGATTTGTTTCTGAAGATACCGTGATTAGTATAAATGAGAAGATTGGTATAAGATTGAGTCAGATCTGGCGCGCATACTCTACAAGGTTAAAGACCGTCACCCTGTTGCCAACGGGTGAGAAGAGATGAGTGCCATCTGGGCTATAGAGCAGGTTGCCTTGGCAGTAGACAGTGCCCAGCAAGTTCGAGAACTGAAGACAAAAAGTAAGTATGAGCGCTTGCATAGATGAAGGGTTAAAGACTGTTTTATACCTTGAAGTCGGTCTTCATTGTCGTCACCTGCAGGACATCGCAATGATGGTCTATCTGAAGTCGCAAAACACCAAAAAATCGACATGCACTTATCGATAAGAGACAATTTTTTAATGGGGCTGATGAGTTGATAGGCAAGTTCCGGTAGATAGTTAGTCCGTCATGCGAGATTCCAATCCAGAAGTGCAACGGGAGGTCACAATCTTTGCTAGCCCAGACAGGAAAGGCTCTGCTTCTTTCCCCGTAGCTCGTTTCCCAATGACTGTGGCTATTGTGGCTGGATATGACCTGTCTGGATAATGATTGGCTCAAGGAAACAGGGACCGTAGCCAGGTACCCACTGCGAACCTGCCACTTCCCCCTTGTGGCTTGTTTACCTCGTACCTGTCGGTGAATTGGCAGGTGCAACACTGCTGTTTGAACTTGTTTGGTTGTTTGGGTCCTTGGCTCCTTCTCTAAAGCTGCCCCGTGTCCACTCCCAGACCCTGCACGTCCACCCCGTCCACTCACGGTCCGTCTCGCACTGGCCAACCAAAGCAAGCGCAGGCCCAGCCCGCCCCCCTAAGACGCCTCATCCCAACGAAGGGCAGGAAATTCGTTCCCCTGAAGCACCAGCTCCCTGAACCTCCACCTCGACTTTACTCTCGTCGTTTGCTTCTGGTCATCGTTCGACATCATCGCAGCCGGCTACACGTTCTGATAGCTCCCGTCTGCCTTGCTGCTATCGTGCTTCTTGTTTCCATCAATACCACCGTCTTATCCTGCGAACTACTTGCAAGATGGCTTCTTCAGCTGCTGAGAGCGCCTCACCGATTGGCATTGCCAATCTCCCCAACCAGCGACACAAGATTGTCGCGAAGCGCGGTGCTGCCTTCACTATTATGGTACGCATTCATCATCTTAACTGGCATGCAGAGGAATCCGTCTCTCTGGCTACTTTTATTTCGTTGGACATGTTAATCTGACAAGCGCATCATCAGGTTGCTGGCGAGTCTGGCCTCGGAAAGACCACCTTCATCAACACCCTGTTCTCCACCACCATCAAGAACTATGCCGACCACAAGCGCCGTCACCAGAAGCAGGTCGACAAGACTGTCGAGATCGAGATCACCAAGGCTGAGCTTGAAGAGAAGTTCTTCAAAGGTAATACTCCCATGTTGCCCTCGTGTAGCACAGTAGCTTACCCTCTCCAGTCCGGCTTACCGTGATCGACACTCCCGGGTTTGGCGACTACGTTAACAACCGCGATTCCTGGATGCCCATCATCGAGTTCCTCGACGACCAACACGAGTCCTACATGCTTCAGGAGCAGCAGCCCCGCCGACAGGACAAGATTGACCTCCGTGTTCACGCCTGTCTCTACTTCATCCGCCCCACGGGCCACACCCTCAAGCCTCTCGACATTGAAGTTATGAAGCGACTCTGCTCTCGTGTCAACCTGATTCCCGTCATTGCCAAGGCTGACACTCTCAGCCCTGCTGATCTCGCTAAATTCAAGCAGAGAGTGAGTTTCCGTGCGCGATACTGATGCTCAAACAGCCCGCTAACTCCGCTGTTGTAGATTGTCTCCGTCATTGAGGCACAGAACATCAAGATTTACCAGCCCCCGATTGAGGAGGACGACGAGGCCGCTGCCCAGCACGCCCGCAGCCTTATGAACGCTATGCCCTTTGCCGTTATCGGTTCCGAGAAGGATGTCAAGACCAGCGATGGCCGCATTGTCAAGGGTCGTCAGTACTCTTGGGGTGTTGCTGAGGTCGAAAACGAGGACCATTGTGACTTCAAGAAGCTCCGCTCCATTCTGATTCGAACCCACATGCTCGACCTCATCCACACCACCGAAGAGCTTCACTACGAGGCCTACCGTGCTCAGCAGATGGAAACCCGCAAGTTCGGCGAGGCCCGTCCCCGAAAGCTCGATAACCCCAAGTTCAAGGAGGAGGAAGAGGCTCTGCGCAAGCGATTCACTGAGCAAGTTAAGATCGAGGAGCAGCGTTTCCGTTCATGGGAGCAGAAGCTCATTTCCGAGCGTGATCGTCTCAACAAGGATCTCGAGCAGACCCATGCTCAGATCAAGCAGCTTGAGGCTGAACTCGAGAACATGCAGGGCAGCGTTGCTCGCAGCCACGGCCGCCGCTAAGCAGGCAGCGTTTTCATGTCAGCGTACTGTTGTGACTGTAGTTGGACAGTCGTGGTTTTGTCGCTTCTCTTACTTAAGGCTCCTGTTTGGGGGTTGGAGTTGAAAATGAAAGGTCCAAAAATACCACAATGGAAGGAGATGAAAAGATGGGGGCTACGTGCTCGTGGATATCCCTGCCCACCAATCTTTTGAGGGGAGAATGACAGAAGAAGGAGACGTTGGTCAGCCCGTGGCCACGGCTGGTTGTGGGAGTTATGATATCGACAATGCCGCCCAAGTTTCTTCTTATCCCTTTGGTTGGGCTGGCAGCTAAACACCAAAAGTGCGACCCCCTGATATGAACCAAGACGTACGGAGAAGCTTTGATACTCTTGCCCTTTTTTATTTTGCCCCTTTTAGTAGAGCCCTTCTCAGCTAGGCACTTTTAGTTTTCATGTAATTCAGTCATCACCCTTTTATGATACCAACCTCTAAAATTTTGTTGTTGAGCTTACTTCATACACTGTCGTTGCGAGTCTCGAGCTATCGATTATGAAATCAATGCTGACTTGAGTAGCCAGCCCGTACATCAACATGTAGGCGCCATACCTGCCTGGGTAGGCAGGTAACTTGTATAATAACCTATCGAACGACCTGTGGAACTCCATGCTTGTACCCAACCAAGACCAACTAACCAGTTTACCATCCAAAATGCTCCCGCCACTGAGGTTTCGATTTCACATAGCACAACTACCAAGTTTCCCTTCACGATTGAGACAATCATCCTCCTAAATAGAATCCATGCTGGCTCTGGTGGCAAGCTGCTCGTTCTTGTTCCCTAGCTTTGAAATCTGCAGAAAGGCATCCACACCGTAACCTTCAAGACTGTGTAGTTCCAACGTGCCGGCCCAGTATTCGGCGTATACACGACTGAGTGGTAGGCCCATCCCGAGCCGAAGACTGGGTGGGCGACTGGTTAGGGAAGAAAGGGAGCTCTCGTAAGTGGGCGTCTTTAGGTCAGCTCGGGCAAGCTCATCCTCCACGTGGAGCTCCTGCATGGTGGCGGCCATGCGGGGTACGTGTGACAGGTTCTCCAGACGTTTCTGACTTTGAGGACCTTTGCTGAAGGACCACAGATATGGTAGCTCAGCACGGGGGATGCCACCGCCGCGATCACATAGGCGGATAATAACGTGTTGTTGGGCCTCGCAAATAGTAACCTCGATTGGAGGTGGGACACCAGCTGTTGCCGGGTCTGGATGCTTTTGGTGGCGCTCGATCACTGCTTGGAAGGAGTTGCGCAGGAGTTCGCCAATAATATACTCAATATGACTCAGTATATAGGGAAAACTGGCCTCAAGGTGACCGCTGATCCTGACTTCAGGGATCTGTACATCAGGGCCGTTGACAGACCGCGCTAGACTGGTGACAGCCTTGGAGCAACGCTCGACTACGTCTCTGGCGTTGCACTTGATAAAGACTTCACCGATAAAATCGGCTTCGGAGAGCTTAGAACCCGGAGAGAAGTGCGGAGAGTTGAAGGTCTCGGTGAGTGAAAGATGCTGCTCTGCGATGACTCTTCTGGAAATGCGCTATAGTGGCTTATAAGTATGAATGAAGGCAAAAAGACCCCACGGACGAGGACTCACTGATTTTAGAATAGTATTCATAAAAGTATCCAAATCGTTGGGATTCATCAAGCCGCCGCATTCTAATATACCCATGGCAAGTTTGGGTATCACCGTTAGGTGACCTTTGAGATTTTGACTGATGATGCTACACATCCTGTCATTGTCCTCAAGCGACTTGACCTCCTTGATTTTGCGGAACTGATCAAATGCATTGTAGTATAGGTTGTAGACCTCGTTGATGTGAGGGTTCGTGACGACGACGTAAGGCAGGCGTTGCATATCCCGAATGCGATGCGCAAGTCTGGAAGGGGACAGGGTTAGCGACGCAATGATCCATTCGTCCGGCTGACTGGTCACTCACCTGGTTGGGAGCTCGGTGCGTACATAATTGGCAGAGCTTATAAGACGAGATTCTGTAAGAGAACGACCGAAAACCATGAGTTGGCGAAGGCTGATGGGTCGAGCTTCTTTCGCAACCCATCTAGAAGGTGGTGAGTTAGCAAATAGGTGGGATGAGAGCTAGTCACGGCGGGGAGCTGTCATACTCGTCAAGAATGGAAACGGGACGCCATGCTGGGTTGCTGGTATTGCGCACGTGTGTTTTGTGACTCGAGGCTCGGTTGAAGGCTATAGCTGAGGAGAGAAGAGCTCGCGGGCCATTCAATCTGCATCGCCTGCTTGGTCGCAGGGCGATGGAGAGCATCTCGTCGGAGGTCGCATGCAGAAGGGAGGAACGAAGCGATGATCGGAGCTGAGCCAGAGAGAGACGGGAGGTGAACAGGCGATGAAACACGGCCGGCTACGAGGGCCAAGTCTCGCGAAAAGATAAGAGATATATTCACAGGCTCACTTGCGAAGTTTTAAGAGTCAGAGATGAGTCTTCCAAGACTGGGAAAGCCAAGGGTCCAGTGCAATCCGGTCCAGTCCCGTCTGGGGAAACATGGAGCAGGAGCCGTGAGCCATGGCCGCACCGCAATGACCTGGCATGTGGCGCCTCGGGCAGCAGAGAGCTAGGTACCAGCTGCGTCCCTGAAGCTTCCTGTTCCAGTGAGAGGGACTGCTGCAGCTCGAAAAAAATTACCCCACATTCGCGATACCGGACATGGTTCGATAAGCCTTAATTATGGGCTTTTTCTTGGAAGAAAATCCCGGCCAACTCCCGTATTGCATTGAGATCCTTGGATCCCAAAGAAAACGGCTCGAAAAGGGATCATCGTGAGGGGGGCAATGCAATCATTGTTTGCGGTTGTTGGCGATCGACGCTTCCCATGCATTATGTAGGCAGTGACGTGCAAGAACGAAGGTCGGTGTGACTTGGATTCGTATTGAGGCTACCTACCAGGTATCTGGGTTGTATTGTGCACGAGCATTGACATGTCGTTACCTACCTAGGTACCTACCTAGGTAGTTAGTTTCCATCGTCAACGGGTGCATGTAGGTACTAGGGAGCTTCTCGCGTGTACTACGGGCTGGATAGATACTTGTTGTGGTCTCGCATGGCATTTGGAGAAAGATTCTAGAAATGTAGAGGATATAAAGTTATGCTCCAACGTTTCCATGAGAACGACTACATGATATAACGCTACGTGTCTCTAGGTATGTAAGGTAATTTGTAGGTGCATCTCATGCCACCCGTTTGAGCTCATGTATATGTACTCCGTACTTGGTAGCTTGATGCAGCTTCGGGTCGACCCCTCTTCTGGCTTTGCCCTCGCAATAGGATACAGTCGCGAGTCTTTCAACGTTTAACTCGCTCAGAGAGTAAACAAAACGAAGCAGGCAACATTTGACTCGAATAGCAGACGCTGTAGGAGAACTGCACAGCACTTTTTCTCGTCTTTTGTCGCCATTTCACCAGTCGCCCTTACTTGCTCGAGCACAAAACGTCATTAGCGGGGGGACTTGATGACGCCGTTCTGGTGCAAGAAGGCGTTAGCAAGATACATGAGTCATCTGATGTTTTCCTAGGTGAGAAACGTACCTTCTTAATACCCGCCCCAGTAGCCCCCCCGCCTCATCCTGTCAGATCAATGCTATCCCTGTCTTGGCGGTGCAGTGCAGCGCAGCGCAGCGCATCGTAGTGCTGAACTGGGTGATGCTGTGCTGTGATGTTCATAGCTCGTCCCATTGTTTTATTGTCGTGTAGATTGTGTGCCTGATTGAAAGCCTGTGATGTGAAGGATTGATGCAAAGTCAAGCCATCATCTTGCCTCGCTTGCGCCCTCCTTCATTCAACCTCCCCCCGATCCACTGGCGCATTGCATCTTCCTTTTACTTTCAAGTCTTCTTTCTTTCTTTTGTTGGACACTAGGACTCCTCGGGACAAGGCATCGCTGTTACTGGTTTTTTTGGCCGTCTCCATACCTACATGTACGGTATTGGCTTGGTGACTGGCCATTGATTGTCCTTTGCTAAATCCTCACTCCTCCCACGTTCCTCTTTCCGTCACCTTTTTTCCCCCCTTCCCGACCCTCAGGTAGCTCCCCTCGTCGATAGGCACCCAACCTGATCATTCTCCTTCTCCCTCCTTCCGCGCTGCCTCACTCCAGACTGGCCTCCCCCAGCGCCTGTCCTGCCTCGATTCCTGCCCTCGACTTGGTGGTCGAGCTGCGGTCGCCACCGCTGTAGGCGTTGCTGTTGCCGAGACGCCCGCCCGGTCCACAGCCGTGCCTGTGTGCAGACAACGTCTCGTGAGTTGGAACCTGCCTCCAGATCACGTTTGATCTTGCGCCCAACAGCTTCTTCAAAGCAAGATTTCGACTTGGCCAGGGCCGCTGCTGCCGGCTAAAACATCATGGTACGTTTGATCACTGCATCTACCCGTTTCCCATCAGGTTCGCGCTTCTTGTCTTGCATCTTCCTCAATTATCCTGCGTCATTCCCTCCCCGCCAAATGGCCTTGACCACATCGCCATCTCCAACCGTCCCGCCACCAGCTCAGTATAATCTCGCTCCTCTTCACACATTGATCCGTCCCTTTGAATGTTGGACAGGATGACTCGCATTCTCCGCCGTCAGCGCTGTTTTCGCCATAAGGAACCAGCTAACAGTACTTCTCGCTCCCAGAGTCACGACTTGAACTCCTCCAACGACGTGGTCATGGACGCGCAGGACTACATCGGCGTCGCCAACGAGCCCGACAAGGATGTTGCCATTATCAACCCAGATAACCTGGAGCAAGAAGGGGACCAACTGCAAGACTTGCCTTTGGCCAACGATTGTGTGTTTCGCCCTTGATTTCGCGCCTTGACCCCTCGATAGCTCCCCCACCTAGCTCGATCCCTGTTGCCCGCGTTGCCCGCGTTGCCCGCGAATACAACTGACAAAGAATGTTAGATGATGCGATGCGAGATATTGTCCTACCTCCGCTGATCGATGAGCCCAAGATCATTGGCGATTACGAGCATACATGGACCGTCGAGAACTGGCGGAGTCTAGGCAAGAAGGAGCATGGCCCTGTTTTCCATGCTGGGGGCTATCCATGGTTTGTCACCATCTCACCACTGCCCTCATGGTGCTGTTCCGGTAGCTGACTTGGTTCTTTACGTTGACAGGCGCATCTTGCTGTTTCCGCATGGCAATAATATTGACCAGTGCTCCATCTACCTTGAACATGGCTTCGATGCCGACGCCGTCCCCGAGAATTGGAGCTGTTGCGTTCAGTTTGCACTAGTTTTATGGAACCCAAACGACCCCAGCCTAAACATCCATCATGCTGCCCATCATCGATTCACTAAGGAGGAGGGAGACTGGGGCTTCACTCGTTTTGTCGAACACAGACGCATGTTTAACGTGCCTTGGGAAGGTGGTACTCGACCTCTCTGCGAGAATGACACGGCCAATATCACGGCCTATGTTCGATTAGTCGAGGACGAGACAGGCGTCTTGTGGCACAACTTTGCCAACTACGACTCCAAGAAGGAGACAGGCTTTGTGGGGCTCAAGAACCAGGGCGCCACCTGTTATCTCAACTCTCTCCTCCAATCCCTCTATTTCACAAACGCGTTCCGAAAGGTATGCTCGTCATTTGCTGCACTCCCAAATCAAGCTGACTCTGGCAGGCCATCTATGAAATTCCGACTGAGACCGATCAAAGCATGAACAATAGTGCCTATACACTTCAACGACTCTTTTATCAGCTTCAAACTTCGGAGCAAGCTGTTGGAACCAATGAGCTCACCAAATCCTTCGGTTGGGAGACTCGACATATTTTCGAACAGCAAGATGTCCAAGAGCTGTCCCGCAAGCTGATGGAGAAGATGGAGGAGAAAATGAAGGGAACCAAGGCGCAAAATGTCTTGCCTGAATTGTTCAGCGGGAAAATGAAGACGTACATTTCATGCATCAACGTCGATTACGAGTCCAGCCGGATCGAGGACTTTTGGGACATCCAGCTCAATGTGAGCGGTAACAAGAACTTGCTTGAGAGTTTCGAGGAGTACATCCGCCCAGAAAAGCTCGATGGAGAGAATCAATATTTTGCCGGAGACCAGTACAAGCTCCAGGATGCGAACAAGGGTGTTGTCTTCACTAGCTTCCCCAACGTGCTACACCTTCAACTGAAACGATTCGAATATGATTTTCAGCGCGATATGACGATGAAGATCAATGACCGCCATGAGTTTCCGGACGTGTTTGACGCTGCGCCATATCTGTCTGAGGATGCCGACAAGTCTGAGCCATGGACGTATCAGCTTCACGGTGTCCTTGTGCACAGTGGCGATTTGAATGCCGGCCATTACTACGCCTTCTTGAAACCAAACAAAGAGGGCTGGTTCTACAAGTACGACGATGATAAAGTTACCAAGGCTACCATGAGAGAGGTGCTTGAGGAGAACTTTGGAGGCGAATACCACACTCCCAATGGGTACAACCGTGCGCCACTTCAAAAGAAGGCTCCCATCATACGCCAGAATAGCGCTTACATGCTGGTATACATCCGCACTTCACGCGTGGATCAGATTCTGCACTCTGTCACCAAGGATGACATTCCACGACATTTGAGTAAGTACCCGGCTCTTAGCACATGGCAATCATGGCTAACGAAAACCAGAGGAACGATTCGAAGAGGAAACGGCCCTCCGAGAAACCAGAAGAAAAGAACAGAGGGAGGCTCACTTGTACATGTGGGCTAAGGTTGTGACGGAAAAGAGCTTCCATCACTATGGCGGAACAGATCTCTGCCAATTTGAAACTAACCCCGAAGTCGATCCCGCTGCTCCGAAACACTACCGCATACGTCGCGCCATGCTCATGCATGAGTTTGTAACTCAGATTGCCCAAGATATTGACCAAGACCCACGCAAAATCCGGCTTTGGCTCATGGTCAATCGTCAAAACAAGACTATTCGCCCCGATGCTCCCGTCATGGATCTTAATTTAACCGTCGAGGAGACGTACACTCGCTCAGCCGCACACCGCGACACGAACCTGCGAGTGTGGGCGGAAGTGGCAGAGACGGTCAGCGCAGACGGCGAGCCCGTCTGGCCCTCATACCAGAGCCAACCAAACGGTGTTGTTGTCAAGAACGATACCATTTTACTTCTCTTGAAGAATTTCGATGCTGAAACTCAGGTCTTGCGCGGTGTCGGTCACGTTTACATTGCCAAGGAGAAGAAGGTCGAGGAGCTTATTCCTTTGATCCTGAAGAAGATGGGCTGGGGAGACAAACTGCCATCCGATGAGAAGCTCCTCATGTGGGAGGTTTGTTTGATCACATGCATTCTGTCAGACACGCGCTAAACCATCTCCAGGAAATCAAACCCAGCATGATCGAACCCCTGAAATCCAAGCAGTCGTTGAAGGTTGCTGAGCTTCAAGATGGCGACATCATTTGTTTCCAGCGAGTCAACGAAAAGTACATGGAACAAAAGCGCTCCGGCGAGGTACCACGGGAAGCGTATGTTGATGTCTCCTACTGACGGCGTTCTCAACTAACAGGGTTCAGGAACTATTTGTCAGATCGCTTTGAGGACGCTCGCGAGTATTATGATTTTCTTGAGAATAAGAGGACGGTCAGGTTTCACCCTCACCCGACCAGATGCGATCAAGATTATGAACCATTCGATCTCGTCCTCAACTCCAAGATTCCTTACGACAGCCTTGCGGAACGCGTTGGCAATCACTTGGATATTCCGGCGACGCACATTCGATTCTGGACGGTGAACTCGTCGACTAACAATCCTAAGGGAACTGTGAGACGGGGCGCCAATCCAACTCTGCGGCAAATTCTGAATCCGATGGGGTCAAGCAATATGAATTCCACGCAGCGAAACGATGCCTTCTACTTCGAGGTTCTCGAAATGAGCTTGGCGGAACTGGATACCAAAAAGAGCATTAAATTGACCTGGCTGAGCGAGGGCATCACCAAGGAGGTAAGAGCCGTTCTGAAAACCCTGGGGTCTTCGGTTGTTAATTGAGAAAACAGGACCCGTACGATTTGCTCGTGTCCAAGACTGGAACCGTTGAGGAACTCATCCAAGCCCTGGTCAAGAAGGCACAAATCTCGAGTGAGGAAGAGGGTGGGAGAATCCGGGTTTACGAGACCAGCTCTAACAGATTCTATCGTGAACCCGTTCGAGACCATCCCGTCGCAAACCTCAATGAGTTTACGCAAATCTATGCAGAGCGCGTTCCAGAGGAAGAATTGGCCGCGACCGAAGATGGCCATTATGTTCAAGTGTTCCATTTCCAGAATGACGTGAGCCGGGTTCACGGCGTTCCGTTCAAGTTTTTGCTCATCGAGGTACGTTACTTGGCAATGAAGATAGAGCGACCTTTTGTCGCTAATCATGTCCTAGGGCGAGAAATTCGCGGATACGAAAAAGCGACTAGAGAAACGCACTGGAATCAAGGGCAAGAGCTTTGAGAAGATCAAGTTTGCTCTGGTGCGACGAGCTAACTATTCGAAACCCCAGTACCTTGATGACGGTAGGCTCAGTTCCCTCTCCCTTTGCAAATGGAAAGTTTACTAAAGCTTGGCAGACGACGAACTCTTCAAGGTTGTACAAACTGATGACGATTTCCTCGGCCTCGACCATGTGGATAGAACAAGAACGCTGAGAAACGGTGTTGGTGACCTTTTCCTCCGATGATTGGCCAGCGATGGTGCTGAGAAAAAGGTACACCGAGGGACGAGTTCCAGCTCAGCCCTGAACCTCGGGCGTTGTGGCGTATCAGCCATGCTTGTTTTGAAAGCAACACGGCCAAGTATCTATAGCCATTGCCGTGCGAGCAGGCGCTGTTATTTTATTTTGGTATTGGAACCGGAACGCATAGGTATGAAACAAAGACTTGGGCAGTTGGGCGACGAGAGCGGACTTGAAGATATGCCCCCGTGCCATGACAAGACAGGAGGAGGAGGAGGAGGGATTGGCATTAGGCTGGGACATACAGGCAGAGAGCGGGAATAGCTATGACCTACGGACGAAGACTATTTATCTTTTTTGTACTCTTGCAAACTTTGGCCGTGTTTGTTTTGTTGCGGAAGAGAGTAAGAAGGCGTGCTGTAAGTGGGATTCCGGGCGTCACATAGACTACCTACATGTATGAAACGAAACTGAAGCCCGTCTGTCTGACACAGGAGGTGTGACCTAGTACCTGTGGATGAACCGCGTTTCCCTCTTGCTCAGAAATTTAGAGATTATGTGTGCTGGTTCTCTGGTGCCAAGGTATGGGTAGCCATGTACCACAAAATGTCATTACTTTTCGCCTGTCGCTATAACTATCAAGTATCTGCAAAAGAAAAAGCAGAACGAAACCTCCCAAATCTGTTGTTTTGTTTTGTTTTTACCAAAAGCCGTGTATGTCATTAAAAAAAAAATTCCGTTTCCTCTATCATTCTATCGTTGTCTGTTCTCTGGTGCCTTTTTTTCCCACCGGGGGGTATCTATAATCCTCACCTAAATCTTCCTCCTTGTTAAGAGGTTTATGCTCACTTACAGCGGGCTCCCGCCGGGCAGACACTCCCTCTCCTCGACGGACAAGTGGGCGCCAGCGAGGCGCAGCAGCTGGGCGCAGGGTTCCTTGCCGGATTTGACGGCGACAAAGAGCGCAGAGTTGTTGGCCTTATTGCGCTCGTGCACGCTGGCGCCGCGGTGCAGCAGCTCGAGCAGGATTTCGGTGCTCCCCGAGACGGCGGCCAGGTGGACGGCGGTGTTGCCGGCGTAATCGGCTTGCTTCAGCATCTGCGCGCCCTCGCCCTTGAGCAGCTCCTTGACGAGGTCCAGCTCGCCATTCTCGATGGCGTAGCCGAGGGCGCTAAAGGCAGTTTCGTCGCGGGTGAGGTGTGCGGCGGCAAAGTCGAGAGACCCAGCAGGGTGGGAGAAGCTTTGGTGGGCGATCTCGGTCATTTCGCCGCGGAGGGAGCGGGAAAGCCTTTCATGTATGTCCTTTGTGGAGAGGCCCGGGATGGCGAGGAGATAGGAGAGCTTGGTGAGGGCGGCCTCGGCGGTGAGGTCAAGGCCGAAGATGACACCTGCTCGACCGAGAACAGTGCCCGGGGCGTAGACGGGCGAGACGAAGCCGTTGACGCACTGGCTGACGTTGATGACAAAGATGCCGCGCTGGACTGCGGCCTTGATGACCCGAGTCAAAGGGCCATCAGCACCACCGGGGATGTTGCCCATACCAAAGGTCTCGAGAACGAGACCACGCAGGTCAGGCAGATGGAGGACGGCGTCAATCATCTCAGGCTTGATGCCCGGGAAAACACGTAAGCAAGCAACATGGGTGGTGTCGAGGCCCTTTGAGATGTGGAACTTGGCAATATTACTCGGACGCAAGATGGAGGGCCAATTGATGGTGATGCCGAGGCCGTTGACGGTAGCCAGAGGCTCCGCGTTTGGGCTGTCAAAGGCATGGAAGTTGGTGGCAGAAACCTTTGTGGTGCGGTTTCCGCGGTAGAGCCGGTGGTGGAAGAAGAGGCAGACCTCGGGGATGACAAAGGTGCCAGCAATGATGAGTGAACCGAGGAGGTTGTCAACTCCGTCGGACTGGAGAGAGAAGATGGGCGCCTGGGAGCCGGTGAGGATGACGGGCTTGCCCAGGTTGTTCATCATGAAGGAGAGGGCGGAGGCGGTGTAAGCGAGGGAGTCGGTGCCGTGAAGAATGACGAAGCCGTCAAAAAGGTGATAGTTCTCCTGGATACAGGTAGCCATGGCGTCCCAATCGTGAGCCGAGATGGAGCTCGAGTCGAGGAGAGGTGTAAACTCCAAGATGCCATAGCGAACCTGGCGATCGTAGGCGGTTGGCGGAGTGCGCAGGGAGTCAATTGCGATTCGCTGGCCATTTCGATAGGCGGGGAGAGTTACTTTGGTGATGTTAGCAGGTATAATGAGGTATGATGGGAGAAGCGGTTGGGTGGGAAGTTGGGTGCAGCGGTCATGGGAGTCATGGGAGTCATGGGAGTCATGGGATGTGTCATGATGGAGGTTGTCATGACAGGATGAAGCGGTTCCGGATTATGCACTGATGTCTTGGCGACTTGTCCAATTTTTGAGACAAGAACGGATAAGGAGCAACACGAAGGAACCCGGGAATATACAATATGTATGAAAGAGCAGTAAGAAATAGAAGAAGGTACCTGCTGGACTCCGGTCATTGAATGATGGTCTTGGGGCCATGGCATTTTCAAGGAAATTGTCGGTGGGCTGGAGACCGTCGGGGGTTTGCTGCATGCAGATGGTGCCTCCGGTGCCAATGATAAGGACCCTCGTCTCGGGGTAGGTGGTCTCAACTTCGGTCTGGAGCTGGCTGAAGCCGTTGCTGATGATGCTAACACCGCTGCCATGAAGACTGCCATTGAGGCTGCCATGGCGAGTGTGGGTGCTGCTGGCAATGGGAGGTGAAGGGGGCTGATAGTCAGACATGGCTGGCTTATCTGGATGTGAATCGAGGGAGAGGGAGAGGGAGGTGAAGGAGATGGGGAGTTATCGGGAGAGGAAGGCAAGGGAAAACAAAATCCAATGGAATATTTATAAGAAAGCTGTCAAGATGTTTGAGGGGGATTAAAGCGAGCTGATGCAGTGTTTCGTATAATTTTGTCGAGTGAGCGGGTGCAATCAGTCTGACGTCGCGATAACAAAGACGTTCGGTCGGTACTTTGGACTTTGTACTTTTTGTATCTGGGGCCTTATTTTGAACGGGAGGCGGGGGAGGGGCGGCAGAGGGAGGGAAGGAAGAAAAAAAAAAGAAAAAGAGAAAAGTTCTAGGTCACTTAGAGGGCCACTAGTAGGTAAGCCACCCGACACGAGAGAGATAACGATGATGGTGGTGATGTTGATGACTATTATATGAGAGAGAGAAGGAGAAGAGACAAGAGGAGGAAAGTCAGAACAATAACGGGGGGGATTGACTGATAAATACCTACAAGTTCCCAGGTATAAACGAAAGGAAAAAAAAAAAGAGACCCAAAGATGAGGCAAGTTTCCAAGGTACCATGCCTTACATCAAAGTAAAGGTTGTGGGATAAGACAAGGCTCGGGTGGACCCATTTGGAGTTTTGGAGGGGTAATAGCAACTCCCAGGATGAGTTTTGAAGGGGTAATAGCAACTCGACTTGGGCCTCACGTAGCAAATGAAAGGACATGATGCCATAGCACGCGCGGCAAACGGCAATGGTCACATGGCTACGAGTTGAGTTAGTGTCCCCTTGTCTTGTTTACTTTTTTTTCTTCTTCCTGCTGCCCCCTCTTTCATTCCCAAGTATGCGGTAATTATTATCGTCTGCATGTCTGCATGTCTGCATGTATGGTGGTGTTGTCTCTGGGCGGATCAGGGAGATGGCTCTAGGATATGCTATGGTTGTATAGATACTGTCTTGTGCTGGCATAAGAAGAGAGCGGTGGTGGTTGTGGTGGTTGTACAGAGTAAAATGCCTATGCAGCTCCCACTAATAAGCCCATCCCAGATCTGACTCAACCTTCAACCACCCTTGAAACGCATCCCTTCTTCGGAACAACTCGCCTCTCTGATGAGATTCTCGGTTATGCCGGTAATTGAATTCCTCAACGAACAGGACTCTTTCCTTTGTCGCCTACCTAGGTCTTCTGATTCTTAGTCTTACCCCAGAGAAAATCACCAGAAACAGCCCTGGCCAAACCGACCCACGAGCAACCGTTGAAGAAGCGGGGAGCATCATTGTCTTGCCCTCAACTGCCCATGGCCATTGGCCCCTCGTCATCGGATTCCCGGGGATTCGTCTTGGGGGGCATGGATCAAGCATGGCACAGACGTCGCCATTGACACATTGTGATCTCGTGGTTTCGACGCGGAATCACTACACACCAGAGGAAAGGGGACAGACAAGATTCTAGAACCACGATCAGAAGAGTAGGGAAGACGAAAACGTGGAGGACGATATATTCCGGGATAGTCTCCGAGAAATAGTCAGAATCCTCCCCCCACCGAATCTTAAGCCTAAACCGCAGTGGTGGGTTTGTGTCTGCATCTTTTGGTCCAGAATGCAGCCGGATGTCATGCTGACGCTGGTTAATGGTGCCAGCATATGCTGCAACTATGATTTGTCCAAGAGGGCGAGAGTTGCCATGCGCAGATGTGCACTGCATAACTAACGCGTACTCGCAAAAATACCATGAATTACTATGTACCGTGGAAGAACAAATAATAAAGTACCTACTTGATGACTCAACGTCAGGGGGGTAGAGCGCCATCACAATAAAAAGCTCCGATTCCCGGGCCGCCCTACGTAGCATGCCGCCATGGCTGGTTGACCTGGTGTATACAGCGGCTGCTCCAGCTGCCTTGAACACGATGCCTGTACAAAATGCCATACAAAAAGCACATGTTTAATAAAAACAAATAAAAAAAGGAGTAGGTCAGGTTGTGTTCACCATCAATGGGCTCAGATGTCGGGTGATGTGATGTGACGGCCGTAGGATCCGAATCAATGGGTGAACGAGCCAAAAAGCCATGGATGGATAGCAAGTATACCGAGTAGAGGCATGACGTCTGGTTGTTTGACGGTCTGTGTGTTTTTGACAGACGGGCTTCCGCCAGTTCGGCGCTCGTAATATTTATCCGTATTCATCCTTGACTGTTTTGTCAATCTGAATCAATATTGTACTTGACAAAATCTACAAGGTATGATAGGAATAAGTGAGAGCACCTTGAGTTTTACCAGCCTCTATGCTTTTGTACCTAACTAGTACATGTGTCTTCCAATTCGCCTGGTGCCTTGCATTTCTCCATCACCCACCAACTACCCCTACCTAATACCCGGTACTTGTTGTACAACGGCCACTGTACTTTGTACCTCAAGATGGAGGCCATCCCCGTCTCGGCCGAAAAGAGAAATTCTGCCAGCCACAGGCACTCGCCCTCTCACCGCCTTTGAACACCCTGTCTCCTGCAAGCCTACGGAATAATGTCACTAGCGGGTTGAGCGACCCATCTACCAACCCATTGAGGCCAGCCCATTCAACAGATCCTCTATTCAAGGAATCCAGGCCAGCAATCAGCTTCAGCCTCTATTCTTCCGCCATCAACATCGCCATCGCCCATTTTGTTTCTCTCGCCAACGCAGCCTTCTCCAATCCAGATCCCTTTACTTTTATTCTCGCGCCAGGACTCTCTTCGATGCCTAATCTGCCATGAAAGCAACGCTTCAAAACCACAACGGCCCACCCTTCGCCTGACGCGCGCGAACCATCATCACTACCAACCTCCATCATTCAATCTCTATTAATTCCAGGCGAACTCTTTACACTCCGACGCCATGGAGTCGTCTCTCGACGCGACGCCAGGCGGCGTCTCTCCACGGACCTTTGCACAGAACCACATACGACCACGCTCCAGCTTCAAGGGCTGTTCGCGCATCTCCGACTACGAACTGCAAGGCAAACTGGGCGAAGGAACCTTTGGGTATATCGCAGCCATGTCGCTCTCACCATGCCAGTATGCTAACCCGACCTCTTCACCAGCGAGGTTCATCGCGCCCGATCCAAGAAGACGGGGGCTTCAGTTGCCCTGAAGAAAATCATCATGCACCACGAAAAAGACGGCGTACGTCATGCTGCAATGACACCAGGGGGTTCCTGTTCCTCGTGCTAACAACATTCAGTTTCCAATTACTGCGCTTCGCGAAATCAAAGTCCTCAAACTTCTATCCCATAAGAATGTTCTTCGCCTCGAAGACATGGCTGTTGAGCATCCGACTAGACCCAGTGAGTACCTTTTCGCCACGATTCGCGTCGCACCTGGAACTCAACCGCTGACGCCTGCATCCCCCTCCAGCCGACAAGCGCAAAAAGCCCATCATGTACATGGTCATGCCTTACATGGACCACGATCTTTCCGGATTACTCGATAACCCTTCGGTTCACTTCAAGGAGGCCCAGATCAAGTGCTACATGCTACAGCTCCTCGAGGGCCTTCGATACATCCACGAGAACCACATCCTCCACCGAGATATGAAGGCCGCCAACTTGCTCATCAACAACCAAGGAATCCTCCAAATCGCCGATTTCGGTCTCGCTCGTCATTATGATGGTCCTGTTCCCAAATCCGGGCGAATCGTCGGCGACGGAAAGCGGGACTATACTGGCTTGGTTGTGACGAGATGGTACCGCCCTCCTGAATTACTGCTGCATTTGCGTCAGTACACACCCGCCATCGATGTGTGGGGAGTCGGGTAAGCAAAGGTCCTCCTGACCCAATCCAGGCCTTGATTCTAACCTGGAGCAGCTGCGTCTTTGGTGAAATGCTAGTGCGCAAGCCCATTCTAGCTGGCGAGACAGATGCGCATCAGCTAGACATTATATGGGATTTGATGGGGTCTCCGACAGAGGAAAACATGCCAAAGTGGAAATCCCTCCCCGGCGCCGACCACATCAACCCACGATCTCGCTCAGGTAACATTCAAAGTCGGTTTAGAGAGTAAGGACATCTTGGCATATACCTTCCGTGAAGATGATTAACATGTACCTTGCAGATATGGCTCCGGAGCAATCGCACTGCTCAAAGAGCTCCTCAGACTGGATTGGCGCACCCGAATCAATGCTGTCGATGCTCTGCAGCACTCATACTTCAAAATGCAGCCCTTACCTCTGGAACCGCACGAAATACCTTTCTACGAGGAGAGTCATGAACTTGATAGAAGAAAATTTCATGACCGTAAAGCTGCGCTCCCCCCAGCCCCCAAGGGAGGCACAGTGGGCGTTGGGCCAGACGCCAATGGGCCCACGGCTGGAGCTGGGTTCAATAGTGGCGAAGGATACAGCAATAGTCGCAACGGGGTGAATGGTGGTCGATATCGAAACGGTCCCGATGAGCGCCGACCAGCATGGCAACGAGATCGGGGGCCACCTCGTCCCCCTCCTGGAGAAGAAGGCGACTATCGCGATCGAGGGCCACGTGCCCGAGGCCCTCCGCCGCGAGGTGGTGGCGGAGATACCGACACATATATCCCGGCCTACAAACGGGATGATGGAGGTCGCTGGAGAGATGATCGACCCCCTAGAGATGACCGACCTCCCAGAGACGAACGGCCCCGCGACGACTGGCCACGTGATGAACGACGACGACGCAATAGCAGGGAGGATCGTCGTTTTGACCGCGATCGTGGAACTATGAGCCGCAGTCGATCACCCAGACTCGACCGGTCCCGAGATCGAGACAGACCTGATCGAGATGTGTACCGTAGATAAGGTCACTCTCTGATTTATAATTTTGGAATTATGATTTGCAGATACGTCTGCGGGAAAGCGCGCACAACTTTTGAGTGCCAGGGTCGAGACGAAACTGGTGGAGGTTTATCTCAGGTACAGTTATGGTATGGTGCACTGAATGCCAGATTTGGAGGAGTTGGGGCATGCACATCACTCGAACAGCAAGTACGACTTCAGGATGTGCATAGATTCATTGAAGGCCAACGCCGGACATTGGATTCGACAACCGAAGTCACTTGAAATGGTGGGAGATGGAGAGCATGAATGACTGAAGTAGTTATACAGAGCCGACAGCAGTGACATTTTTCAGCCATGCATTTCGCATGGATCTACTATGAAAAGATGGCAAATGGATACAGGGAATGGAAACGGCGCCAAAGGAAATGAATGCAGGAGAAAGGTTTTTGATTGCACGGGATTTTGATGTATTACTATTACACGAGACGTCGTCATACAAGACAATTAAAGAGATGTTCATCATGGGCAACTCCGAAGTGCTGGAAAACAACCTGTTCAAACTCCCTTCTTGGCGTATCCTTGGCCGTTCGAGTCACATGTGCATGCCTATCTTCTATCAGAACTCAGAGTCGTCCTCTTCTTCGTGGATGGTCTGAGATAATAGACCAACAGCAGACTTGCGTCGCCGGGTAGGCGAGTCCAGAAATTGCCAATCGAGCTCGGTAGACGACGAATCCCTCCTGGCATCGTACAGAGAGCTGCGCTTTGAGCTGCGCGAAATCAGGGAGCCGTCATCGTCATATTCTTCGTACATGCCCAGGCGATATTTGATCTGCATGGAGAAAATGGCGAGGATGACGCCAGCGAAGATGCCGACGCCTGCGGCTGCGCCGAACTATGTCATTGTCAGTTACATTGTTGGATAAGGCGAATCTACTATTAGTGCGAATGGAGAGAGATTGGGGCCTTACAAACGTGTACAGCGGCTGAATGCGCGAGAACGTGTTAGCTTCACATGTCATCCCAAGCACCAAGAGCGGACGGGATTTTCGTACCTCGAGACTCTGCAGCCATGCGATTATATAATTAAAGATGGAGAGAAAGGTGGAGAAGACGTAGATGAGAGGTGCAAAGACGGTCAAGAGAATGTTGACGATGATGCGCAAGGGATAGAGGATGATGCGGAAGGGGAAGTAGAGGATTGAGAGGAGCTGGGAGATGCGGAGGGACCATTTGATGGAGATGATGAAGGAGAATATGGCCGAGAGGGTGTCAAGGAGCGGGTTGGGCGGTTGGGCGGCTACGTCGGCCATGGCGATGGGTTTTGTGTCGTTTGACGAGTTGACGAACGAGAGATGATGTCCAGCCACGGTGAAAGGTGTAGGTGGATGGTGTTTGGAGTGTCGTCACGACATTGCTAGAGGAGGATCTAATGTGGCATTGGGAGACGGGAGAAGCAGCGGTTCGAGTGAAGAGCGAAGAGCGAAGAGTACCTTCTCTAGGTGGTGGCAGGTGAAGAATTAAAAGGAGTAAAAATGCAGGGCGATGGTTTTACGTGTCTTGTCGCAAAAGGGTAATGAGGGAGGTCTCAAGGTGAGCTTCATCCGTTGCAAATGAGATGCTGGGCGTGGGCGTGGTTGACCAGGCGTCTCACCCCACATTTGGCATACCAAGTACAGCGGTTGGCATTGATGAGTGGTGATAAGAGGTACTTGTATCAGATGAAAAGATACTTTTAGATAGGGGATTGTCAGCGGAGATGTCGAGTATCTTCAAGTCACAATCTAACTCTCGGGCACCACGACGATGAAGCGCATCTCATATTGACCCTGCTGCGACAAGAGACGGCATACCTGGAAAGATGGCACTTCAGATGCCACTTTCACTACCTTCATGTACAAGTATCACAATGGTGTCTTTGAGATGATGCCATCCCCCTTGACCAGCCCAGACCAGCCCAGCCCAGCCCAGCCCAGGTACCTTACATGTACGGTAGATCCAGTATCACCCTACCTTACCTTAGGTATTACTGCTTCGTACAAAAACCGTTCACACTAAGGCAGGTAAACGCCATTCTCTCGCTTCCTCGGAGTGGTTTGCCTTTGATCGGTTTCAACTCTATCCGTGACCTTATTGTCTGCATCAAGCAACTAAATCACGCATCCTACCTGCACCTCATTGATTAAAAAAAACAAATCTTCAAATGTTGAGTTGTCGCAGTCGCAGTCAATCCTCTTATCGCAATAGCAAAGCCCTCTCCGCCTCGTCGCCCGCGTCGCCTTCGTCCAAGTCCAACCTGGGATCTCGCATCTCCACAGCTCCCTCCACAGCCAACTTCCCACCTCCCCCACCTTGATCATCAACCTCGCGACAGCCTCCCAACGACACTCCACGTATCGCAACTG
This sequence comes from Rugonectria rugulosa, assembly GCA_023509875.1. Taxonomy (NCBI): domain Eukaryota; kingdom Fungi; phylum Ascomycota; class Sordariomycetes; order Hypocreales; family Nectriaceae; genus Rugonectria; species Rugonectria rugulosa. The sequence goes on from JALNIO010002824.1 coordinate 27,704, forward strand.
CACACCTTCACACCTTTCTCTCCCTGCGGCACCCGAGGCTTGGTCGCCTCTCTCTCGCCTCCCCTTCCTCCCCTCTGCGGCCTGATCGCTGCCCTCTCGCTAACCTCAATTCCTCTGCCCATTCTCATCCGCCATGGGCAACAATCCATCCTCGTCTTCCAAGCCTGCGACGCCGACATCGTCCACCCCGTCGGCGTCTGCGCCCGGCTCCGGTCACGAATCCCCGCGTCACCACAGAAAGGACGCACGCAACATCATACCTGGTCACACCCACCGATCCGCCGCTCCCCCGGAGCCCTCACTCGCCCAGGCCCAAGGCTCCACCGTCGTCAACCGGCCCAAGAGCCTGCCCACCACCGCCGTCTCCTCCTTGAGCGGCTCGCCTCACAGCAACATCTCCGCGCCTTTCAAGTCTCCTCTTCCTCCTCCTCCAGCTTCTGCTGGCGCTGCCGTCCCCGAATCCAAACCCGCCGAGGCGAAGCCCGCCCCTCGCTATGAGCCTACCAAGCCCGTAGACGTACCCATGGAGGCTTCCTCTCTGCGCTCTCACACCTCGGCCGAGCCCGCTCTAATCTCCAACAACAGCATCACCGACATGTATCTGACCCGGCCCCCGCGTCTGCCCCTCCCCATCGAGGAGGAGGTGCACACCCCGGGCTCCCCCATTCTCGCTGGAGAAGAGGGTCAAGGTCTGCCCGACATCGAGCTCATCGACTCATCCTCTGAAGGCATGACACGTAAGAGCTCCGCTCTCAGTGCCACGACCGTGGACGAGGAGGAGGGCGAGGAGTTGCGCGTTGACAGAACGAGGCCTACCGTCCCGACCGAGCTCGAATGGTTGCGTGGGGGTGATAAGATCTATGTGACGGGTACAATCTTCCAGTGGAATCGAAAGCAGCGTCTTCATCCGATGTGAGTAGTTGTTTTTCTTAATCATCCCCGCCACCGGTGTCATCTTCATCTGAGACATGGAAGCGGTTGCCTACGTCCCGTGTGTCGCAGTGGCTGCCTGATGGGTCTGAGCCTCCAGATACGGCGTGTCACACTCCTTCAGCCTTGTGACGAGCAAGGGATATGAATCATGGCGGCTCGTTGTGCGTCTGTCACGTTGATACGCTAACACGTTGGGAAACAGAGAAGGCAGGCCCGGTTGCTTCGCCGCGACCATTCATATTATTCCTGGAACGCACCATATTCGCTTCTTGGTCGATGGTATCATGCAGACGTCCCCCGATCTGCCCACCACTGTCGACTTTGGAAACAACCTGGTCAACTACATCGAAATAAATCCCGAAGATGCTGAGGAAGACACCACTGCTCCTCCCATTCCCGTTGGCCAACCTGTGCAACCTCCCGGCAAGACTCCTGAGCCGGGCTCCAACGAGGCACCACAGCAGCAGCAGCAGCAACAGCAGCAACAACAGGCGGCAGAGGCTCAACAGCAGGCCAGAGGTAAAGAGGTCTTCCCTCCTGAGGCCTACCGCAGTCAGATTCCCTCGTATCTTTTGGACTTTGATCAGCCCGAGGACTCGCCCTCTTACCAGTATGCTGTGTCGGCCATTGAAAGATTGCCCAACCCACCAGCCCTGCCAGGTTTCCTCAGCAAGCCCATCTTGAACCTCGCGACGCTCCTTAAGGATGACAACAGCGTGCTCAACATGCCCAACCACACCATCTTGAATCATCTTGCCACAAGCAGCATCAAGAACAACATCCTGGCCGTATCAGCAACGATTCGATACAGGAGTAAGGTACGTTTTAGCCTTTATAAGCCAGCTCTACGAGACGAGTGACTAACCTGGGTGTCAGTATGTCACTACCATCATGTACAAGCCTACTTCGACCAAGGAGGGTTAATCGAAGCTTGGGTTTGGATTATACATGGCTCATGAGTAGGGCTTGTCAGCAACAGCGTTTCTTTTGGAAGGGCGGCAAGGTGGCTCTTGTTCGGATGGCCACTTGGATTAACAGTGTAAAACGGGCATTCTTAGCTCCGAGTTGCCCACGGGAGGTATAGGAGCCACTCCCTTTTCAATTGTTGGGAAGGAAAGAAGAAGGATGGATTATGAACGATGGATGAATGAGACCGGTCCCCCCCCCTCTCGAATTAGATGTAAAGGGGACACACGTCGATAATGAGATGCCATGGCTTGGGAAGATTTACACGGCAATGACATATACACCACAGATGAACATATACAAACACACAAACACGCAACACAATTCAAGACAAGAAAAGCAGAAAAGGGGCAAGCAGGCTCAGACTCAGTCTCTCCATTTAATAAAGACCTCGTCGGTCCTGAAGCGCTGCGTACATGTGCTCTCCTCGAGTGCCGTTCGGAACCCCGTCTCGTAGGCCAGCAAGCCGGCGTGGGCAATCATGATGCCGTTGTCGATGCAGAAGCGCTCGTCGGTGGCGTAGACGGAACCCCCCCGCTCGCGGGCCATGTCGCCCATCATCTCCTGCAGGCGCTCGTTGCAGCCGACGCCGCCGACGATGAGCACCTGGGAGCTGCCGACGTGGGCCATGGCGCGCTCGGTGATCTCGACGAGCATGGCGAAGACGGTCTCCTGGAGGGTGAAGCACAGGTCGGCGGGGGTGAAGTCGGCGCCGGCCCTCATCTGGGCGGCCAGGGCGTCGGCGGAGGCGAGGATGCCGGAGAAGGAGCAGTCCATGCCCTTGACGGCGTAGGGGAGGTCGAGCAGCTTGGAGCCCCCCTTGGCGAGCTGCTCGATGTTGTAGCCGGGGGCCGGGTCGTTGCTGATCTCGAGGGTGCGGGCGAAGCGGTCGAGGCAGTTGCCGACGGCGATGTCGAGCGTCTCGCCAAAGATGCGGTACCGCTGCTCGGCGTAGGCGATGACCTGGGAGTTGCCGCCCGAGACGTACAGGACGACGGGGTTGTCGGCGCCCGTGATGTGGCGGCCCATCTCGATGTGCCCGACGCAGTGGTTGACGCCGACGAGGGGCACGTCCCAGAGCAGGGACAGCGTGCGGGCGGCCACGGCGACGCTGTTGAGCGGGGCGCCCATGCCGGGGCCCTTTGTGTAGCAGACGCAGTCGACGTCCTGGGGGGAGACGCGGGCCTCGGCGAGGGCCCTGCGGGCGAGGCCGGCGAAGTGGGCGCGGTGGTGGGCGGCCGTGTCCTTGGGGAGGAAGCCGGTGCCGGGGGGGGAGACGAAGGTGTGGCGGAGGTTGGAGAGGATGGTGGTCTTGTCCCTGGTGTGGAGGATGACGCCGATGCCGAGCTTGTTGGCGGAGCCTTCGCAGCCGAGGGCGATGTAGGAGGACTTTTCCTTGAAGGGGTCCATTTTGGCTGGCGAGGGAGGAACTGGTGTTGTCGTGGCGATGAAGAAGAAGAAGAAGAGGAAGATGAGGTTCCGAAGGTGTGGGTATCAAGAGGGAAGTGGTGATGGTGGGGTGTGGTGTTGAACGGCGGTTTTGTTGAACAAGTCGGGAAAATTATGGTTAACGGTCTCGTGTAGTTGCTTTTACGACAAGAGTAAAGGTGAATTATCAGAAGAAGTCAAATAGGAATAAGAATGTAAACCATATAGTCAGCCTAGAATATCAGACACTGTCGTCTCTACGCAACTCCAAGGGCAAAAAAAAATAATGAGGGGCCGTGAATGGAGGGGCAACAGTTTCCATGAGGTTGAAGGTCAAAAGTGGAGAACCCATTAAAAGGTCTTGTCTGCTCTGATCGCTTAGCTAATCGCGTTTGCGCGTGAGGATACTGGTGGGAGAGGGCGCGTGCGTCATGGGCCTTTGGGGTTTTTCGAAGCCGTCTAGAAGAACGAGCCCCTCGAAAAGAAGAGGAGCAAAATTATCCGGGTTCGAGCAACGACAAAATATTACAAAATTCCTCGCAATCAATGACGTTGGGATCTGGGTAATCTATTACATCTCCATTTCTCTCAAATCATTTTCCAAGACAAAAAAGGGGACTCTCAGTCCAAGAGAGACAATTTTTGCACCTGTTCCCCCGTCAAAAGGAAATCTTCAGCGGATCCTCGTCATTCTCCTCTGACAACGCCCTAGACAACCGGCCGAATCCACAGAGAAAAATCCAGCAATGTGGGAGCACTAGAGCTTCCAATCTTCCTTTACGGGAAGGCTGGGCAGAATACTTTTTTTTGTTTCCTCCTTGCCAGGTTGTTTTTTATCCTTTGCTCTCTTTTTTTTACTCAAGTGTGGGATCAGATGCCACTAACACAAAACCACCTACGGGTACCCAACTAGCTCAACCGTCCTAGCGGCCCTTCCCTCCCCCCATCCCACTGAAGCACCCTTCACCGCAGCGGCCACAAATGCCCTGCGGGAAAGAAATCCAGCGCCCTCCTACTCGCCGGAGGGGGGGGAGTACGGGTAGCCCGTAGCAGGCTTTGCTCTTCTCAACCAACCAGCTTCGCCCTCTCGCTTCGGCATCAAACGACCACGCCCCCCCCAAACTCGGGAATCCTTGCTCCTCTCACACTTCTTCTTCCCTCCGCTCCAGCATCTGGACCATTACCCTTCTTGCGCCTAATTTCTTCCCCTCTTACGAAATCTCCTCGCATCGCAAGAATCCCCCATCTTCTGTCCCCTGATTGTCGGACAATTTTCGTAAGTTGTGCTGAACCCCATGCAGAAACACACAGCCCGTCTTCCACGGGTAGCCTCCGTCCTCTGGGCTAACATCCATGACCTATTGCCTAGGATCTCGTCACAGGCAAGTCCAAGCTCCTCCCTCCCTCCGACACCACCACGGAAACCTTCTCCTTCTGCTCCTCTTGCTCTTCCTCGTCTTCGAGTGCAGAGGCTGTTTCCGCGATGCTGCCGTCGTCCACCATGTTCCGGATCCACGCCTCAGCTTTGTGCCGTGCCGTCAGCTGCTCAGCCTCGCAGACGTCCGCCAAGCGCCGGTGACTTCGCATCACTTTCAAGTCGACCGCCAGCCGACCACACCAAGGACCACGACCACGTCACCAACGCATCCCTCAATCAGGACCAAATCACACAGTCACCTCGACACGATATGGAGCACATTTGTTTACGGTCTGAAACCAGACCAGCTTCTGTTTTTTTTTTTTTTT
>JALNIO010002824.1:32912-48580 GCA_023509875.1 Rugonectria rugulosa
CCCAGTCCCACGACTTGAATAATACAATACATCTCGAACAAATGTCCGACAAAAAGCTGCCCCTGCAGTCCTCCGCGGGTCTATTACCCCGCATATCCATATTCATCTGGGTATAAAACAACAAACCATATCATACATAAGCAGGGTCTGCCAATCGAGAGCGGCATGGCATCAAGCAGGCACTTCACCCGGATACCTTGGGCTGAGCTTGGGATTGCATCTGGGCCTGAGCCTGTGCTTGAGCTTTGGCTTGGGCTTGGGCTTGTAGATGGGCCTGAGCCTTCGCCTGAGCATGTGCTTGCGCATGCGCATGCGCCGCTGCGTGCGCTTGAGCTTGAGCTTGTGCCTGTGCCTGCGCTGCCTGCGCCTGAGCTGCTGCTACTACCGGCGGTGGTAAGCCTCGATTTCCTGCTTGTGCTGGATTCACAACATCTCCTCGACCCCTGAACATGTAAGGGTTCAGTGGAATCGTTGCTCTGAACTTCAGGGCTCGGGTGTCAAACGGGTCGACTTCATACACCGCCGGCTCATCATCCTCCGAATCCGAATCGTATTTCCACCGGTCCGAATATTCGTCTTCCGCCCTCGGCGGGCTCATCATGCCTCTCCGATCTATCCACAAACGATTTAATCGGCCTATTCGCCGGCGGAATGCAGGTTGGTTCGACATCTGCGGCTCGCTCGCTCCTCCCGCTGTGAATTGGAACACGGGTGGATCTGGCTTGTCGATCTGCATAGCGTCAGGGGGTTCCTCGTCAACATCCATTTCTGACGAGGATGATGCGGGCGGTGTCATCAAATACTGCGTTTTTGCCGGTCGGAACTTGAGCTCCATGCCCTGGTCCTTGACCGGCGATAATGGGTCTCGAGTAAGATCGATGTGGTTCTGGTTCCATTTTCGATGGTTTTGAACCTTCATTTCTATGTCCAGTCGGAGCTCTGTCGCCTTCTCGGCCAACTTGTCCGACAGCGAAACAAGATCCGTCTCCATTGATCTACCGTCAGAACGCACTGGTGCCCGGAGATGAGCACCCGGAGGTCGTTGTACGACAGGTACTTCTGCAGGCTTACGTTTTTGTGGCTGAGAAAAGAAGTCAGTACAAAGCGGGAAGATTCATTCATCGGCACCCCAAATTTGCATACCTTCTGGTTGACGAGGTCCTCGTCCTCGCCCTTGATACCCAACCTGAGTTTGATATCTTTGAGCCTCGCTCGTTCTTCAAACACAGCCCGATCCATCGAGAGCAATTCCCGTTTCAGGACTTCACGCTCATAAGTCATGAGTACAAGTGATCGACCATCCTCAAGTTCCCGACGCAGCTTCTTCAACGTTTCCGCAATCTTGTTATCACGAGCCCGGGTCTTGCGAGTTTGACGAGCCTCACGACGTCTGAAACAAACGTAAGGGTCCGTATCATCAGTCTCTTGGTGCGTCTCGAACTTGAGGCTTGGATGCAAGGGCTTGTTCCCTTCTGCTTGCCGTCTCGTCTTCCAGTATTCGTAGACGGGTTTGGCATGCTGAAGAATGGATGGCGAATCTAGGTGGTTCAACGCAGGGACCATCATGTCATAAGCGACAACAGTATTGTCGACTGAAGCAAAAGGAGTCTGCTCCGCCGCGGTGTCCTCAAACACCTCCATGATGCGTTCGAAATCATCTTCAGAGAGGACACCCGCAGCTGGAGGTTTACTATTGTATTCCTTGAGGTACTCATCATCCTCCGTGGTCATGTCATAGAGACATGTGATGCACTCTTCGACCGTCTGTGAGAAGCGGATGTATGAAGAAGGCTTCTTCCAGGCCGACGGATAGAGCTCATCATAATTGATGTCGCTCTCCTGGGGAGGCGGAACAGGAATTTCCTGGTCATTGCTATTCCCAGTACCCTTGAGAATGGATTGAAGATGGTATTCCTGCAGCCAATGGGGTCAGCTTATCATTCATCTGATGCATCAGAGGGGAGTGGGGCCCCAAGCTTGATGCGATTCCAACGATGCCAAGCCATATCACGTGCAACTACACGTGATATCATGATACGGTGGCAGGGTGACCAGGAGGTCGAAAATACTCACTTTTTCCTCGGCCTGCTCGACACCGGTTGCGATTTGGTTTTCGGTCGTGAGCGCTTCGTACTCGGAGGGATCGATCTGGTCCTCTCGGAGGACTGGGAGGGTCGTTTTGATGTTGAGCTTTTTGACTCGGACCTTGCGGGATGACATGATGCAGGGTGGGGGGGAATGAAGAGCAAAAAGGCGGAAAACCCGCGAGAAAAAGCGATCAAGTCATAAAATGGGGGCAGTTTGATCGATATTTGATGTTTTTTGGATACAAAAGGCCAAATGTCGACCTCTTTTCGATGGCAACGTGGTCGGCTCGATGGGGTGACGTTGGGGTTTGTTTTGCCGCGCGAAGATTTTTCGCCTGTGTTTGCATGGGCGTGGAGGAGAAGTGCTGCGCGTTGGGCGAGCCAAACCAGACAGTCCGGAAAAGCGTAGTGAAGGTTGCCCTGCGGAGATGACCCGTGCTGAAGCAAAGTCACTCACCAGCAGTTTTTTGCGTGTGAGGTACTGTGGGCGCTTGGGCCAGTGTCTCCTTTTTTTCTTCCGGGGGACGGGTCAACCTTTCTCTGGAAATCTTGGTTGGCGCCAGAATACTTTGGTCGCCCGCGAAAATGGGAAGGGCGCTAGGTACATTACGTAGGGGCCCTCTCACTTCAGGGCATTGCAGCGCACGACTCAGTAAAGGAAGCCTGTAGCACCCGCCTGATTAGGCCTAAGCCACGCCTACGACCACTGCTTTACTGGCTGGCTCGCCCAAATTTTAGTGGGGTCCAATGACGCTGACAACCCCAAACGATTAGTGCACGCGTTGTTTGTTGAGCAATCACAGTCGCGTATTGATGGGTTATGTAAGCAGCTTGCCCAGGCAACCCGTAACGGACGGGAATTTGGCAGGCGCCTACGAAATATTCTCGGGATAGGTGAAATACCGAATCCGAGTGAGCTGTTGGGCACGAGATGCAGCGACGCACTCAGCACAGCCACAATTAAAGACATTTCTAATTTTCAAACTTGCAGCGAAGCACGCGAGCGGAGAATTGATTCTGGGGAAGTCTGTAAAGACGACGATTGGGCAAGCATTCTTAAGAGCGCAGAATTGGCACTCGTCTTGCAAGTCGGGTCCATTCCAGAGGTGACGTTTTCTGAACATCAGGTGATGAGTGCCAGAATGGTTACGGTTCAAAGCACGTGCCAATGGGCTCCGTTTACGGGGACAACTCCGTTTCGTCATCCTCGACTCCGTTATTACCCCTCCGCGATTACGGTCTAGATCCTGCCCCTTTGTCGCTAGGCGGAACAGGGACCTGAAATTCAGCCTTATCACGACTTCAAGTCCTACTCTTCTCCAGCAGCAAAACGAAACCATCCTCCTTTACCAGTTCAACTCTTTACTTCGCCGTCTATACACCTGAACCCAGCGTGTTCTCCCTTGCTCAACTCGGTCAACTACAAGTACAAAGCACATCCTTCGACCCTTCGTGATCAGTCGGCATCATGGGTAATACTACCAGTGCCGTTCTTGATAATATCGTCCAAGGGTCCAACTGTGAGCACTTGCTCTGACCATGCTTTGGCATGAGAATCATTCTGATATTTCTACAGTCGATCGCGAAGAAGTTGACCGCTTGCGAAAGCGTTTTATGAAGCTGGACAAGGTGAGCGCCGCCATTGTCGACCCCTATTGTCTCGTCAACCCGAGTGCTTCAAATGGCGGAAGACGGGTCAATAATACATCAAGAAGCACATATAGCTAACATGTGTAAACTCTAGGACAACTCCGGCACGATCGAACGCGACGAATTCCTCAGCCTTCCTCAAATCTCCTCCAACCCCCTCGCCACGCGGTTCGCGCTCCTGCCTCGTGCTACGATGCTTCCTTGGCTAACCACGACTTGCGCAGAATGATTGCTATCTTCGACGAGGACGGTGGCGGCGACGTCGACTTTCAGGAATTCGTAGCAGGCCTGAGTGCTTTCAGCGCCAAGGGAAACAAGGAGCAGAAGCTGCAGTTTGCCTTCAAGGTGTACGACATTGACCGCGATGGCTACATCAGCAACGGCGAGCTCTTCATCGTGCTCAAGATGATGGTTGGAAGCAACCTGAAGGACCAGCAGCTCCAGCAGATTGTCGACAAGACAATTATGGAGGCCGATCTGGACAAGGATGGCAAGATTAGCTTCGAGGAGTTTACCAAGATGGTTGAGAACACGGACGTTAGCATGAGCATGACTCTCGGTGCGTACATTCAATTCTCTCCCTCTATTTCTGTCGGGGCTGTGGGAGAAGCCTACATGACTATATTCGTTTCACGGCTTCTACCTGGCAAGAGAAGATTGCTAACGTTCATTGCAGACCAATTCTAATCGCACTATCAAAAACATGCTTCACGAGGCGGGAAAACTTGGGGATACGGTTGGCGTCTTTCCAGAGGGGGACATGTGTGGTTGACAAGAAGGGACTGGCATCGGTTTGCGAAACACCAGCGCATCTCGGCAGAATCATGATTATGAACTTTTACGTATTCGACAAGGGATATATTTCCAGCACTGTCTTCTGACTCTTGTTGCATTGCTTTGATATGAGGTGTCATAGCCAGGCTTTATCGACTAACATAAGTTACAGATTTCAACAAACCGGTAGAGTTTCTATCGAGGAGGGATCGGGAGTCGTCGACACTGACAGCGCACCTACTGACAGCGCACCTCTCGCCATGCTCACTCCTGATAGTTCCCAAGACGACTTTGGCGGCCTTCACATACAAACGCAAAGTCACCGGGCTTACACAAATTGCCTTTGCATTCTCTTCACAGCTTCAAAGCAGACTGAACCAAGATGATGTTGTTAGGAGGAGTCTTCTCGAGTGTCTGCAGAGATGCAGCAGCTTCAGACACATTGCTTCGACGTTCTTACCCTATAGGGTCGAACACAACCCTTCAGGTTCGAATCACACATAATGGATGACAATACCACCACAATTATCCAGTCGTTCGCGGGTCAGTAGTCATCGAGAGATCCCGAGAGAACATCAAGGACAACTCCAGAGAACTCAATGATCTCGCCCTTTCCCACAAATGTTGTCAAGGGGTTGGAATCGAGCGCCATGTTGTGTCTACTAACTACCTACGGGGTAATCGATGGTGAGCATGTTACGACCACGACGGGCGGGTTGTCGCCGCCAGTGCACGTATTGATCATGACAATTACGAGACAACGCCTCATCTGCTGCCACGGAACACTTACACTTCACTTTGTCTCAACCCTAGACTACCCTTCCAACAAAACTTGACCAGATCCTTTGGGTGCGCTCGTCCGAACGAGATAACCGGCCTCGCAGCACGTCCTTAGACCTATAGTGGCCTCGTCCAAGCCGTCACCGCATCAAACTCCTCGCTCATATCACCTCCTCAGCGAGTCACAAACGACGAGTCTGCCTGCTTGATACAACCAACAACTTGGCCCTTGCTTATCGCCCAGTCCTCAGCGGGCAGATGCCAAACAACAACAGACAGGCCACCCAGGCGGGCTTCATTTGGATCACGCGGTCTCAATGTCTACTCGGTAGCCCTTCTTTTCGCAACTCAGCATGCTACCGTACAGAAGAAGACGTTGAACCAAGGGTGTACTCTCGCTCGTAGACATGGCGACGTGTTCGCATGTGATATTCGATGCATCACTTGAGGATTCATGCCTTGCGCCCCGTCTAATCGCGCCAGCCTCGTATCAGAAAATGCTTCCATCTTTCAACATGGTACACGATATGCGATGCCTTGAATGCAGGATGATAGATACACTCCTCCAAGACGTGATTATACACTGGATGTCGTGGCTCACAGTACGGGGGATGATTGGAGTAGAATGCAATGCTCAATACACTCGTGACTTGATGTAAGGGCCACGAGATGGCCATGTCTGCAAATGTCTTTTTGCTTGGCCATGCAAATCACCACTTACAACAGCTTCGTTTCCAGCCCGACCCAGTCATCCTGACTCAAGACTGCCACGTATATCATCCAATCCAACAATCAACGCCTCATGTTTGTCGTCAAGGTCGTAGCGAACAACTGGCCATGTGGATATTCGTCGTTGTCAGCAGCTGCAGGCTTCTTGGGCACATGACAGCTGCGATAGCCTCGCATTACATTAGCCAGTGACAGGGACTCTCACCGTCCACGAGATCACTCATAATCTGTTGGATGAAACCCCGACAGCCCTGAAAGCTCGCAAAGATAGCCTCACTCTACCCACGCTCATCACTGCCCCATTCGTCGTCAAGATGACAGGCAAGGCTGTCCATGCCGGGCGCGACAATCCCAGCCGAATGGATCAACGCCACACTGAGCGCGCAGTACCTGTACATGTACTTCGTTCGTGCCCACCCAAACACCATCAGATCATATCGCATCACCTCTCATTCTTGTAGCCCCGCCTGATGATCAATCGCCCGTGTCGGCCGGGATCTTGGCTCGAGAGATGTCCCGGCTGTTCGGGACCAATCTTGTTAGTGGCCACCAATGTCGATCAAGCCTCATTTTAACCGGGCCGAAATCTTGATCTCTCCCTCCCCGAGATCCCACTCTGCTCTGCAGTCGGTACCGTGAGGGTGTGTCGCACAAGAATACCCTGCATAAGACTGAGACATGGAGGCAAGGGAAGAGAAAACAAGCCCTGTTGTTGATTCCAAATCACATCTTCGTACGATTCCAAGTCGTGTCTCGCATTTGATCAAGTCCGAAACATTACCGATATGCAGGGTGCTTCGCCGTCGAGACCGGACGCTTGGTCTGGATGGACATTCGCCGTCATTCCCTGGCACCGGCCGTCTCTAGCGATGCACTAATCCACCATCTCGGTAACATTGATGGGTAAAGGTGGCATGGCAGCGGCGTGGCTGAGACATTCAGATGCACAGCCAGACAGCTTAGGTAGGGTCTGGTAAAGTGCAAGGATAGGTTCAGGGTTTGAACTTGTCAACCTGCGGCGCAGCCACACCGGCACTGGTCGGCGCGTGCGTCGCGCTGCAACTCAAAAGTGCAAACAAACAAGACTTCAATTCATGCGAAATGATCACACGGCCTTGCAAGATCCAAAAAGGGGCCACATCACTGCGCCGAGGGTGTCATTAGGCATCGAGCTGAACTTTGCCCGAGAAAAGCAAAGAGAGACTCGAGCGAAGACGCAGGGACGGGGGACGGGGGACGAGGAAAAAAGAAATTAATCCCGGTCAAGCCATGAATAGTCTTGATTCCTCAGCCAGGGAGTGTTTTCTCGGCTTAATGAAGCTCAAAATCCCAATGCAACTGATACAGACAGAAGCAACAAGTTGTGTGTGGCTTTGATGTAGTCCATCTAAGCTTCGGATGAGCCCTCGTCCATGTCGTACTCTATCCAGGCATCTCGCAAGGTCCGGCCGCAGCTCCACTCGGGTCCGTTCCGGCGCCGATGGCCCTCCACGAATGGAACCGGACATCGGAAGTGAGGCGGCCGAAGCCTTGAATGCGGGTTTCCAATAGCTTAGCTGTAGCCTTGCCCACAAGCCCGACAAGGAAGTTTCATGAGTCAGTTGGGAGCTTCAGGGTGTGTCCCCCGCGAGAAGAAACAAACCCCTGCGACCAGCTGCATAGTGATCAACCTGCTCTGCCCGTGTCATGTTTGAATATGACAATGCAGGCCTGACCGCCTCGCTTCTCGTGGCCATCCGGGATTCGAAATCGCAGGACGCCATCCCGCGCCCACATGTCAGTTGCGACTTTGCATCGCGCCTAGCCCGTAAACTATCGACAGGCCTACCTAGACTTGTCACTTACAACCACCGCCTCTTGTTGCAAGCCACCCGCGCACTACTGCACGTAGTACAAAGGGCGTGGGATATACACGCAGTACGGTGATGCCTCCCTTCGATCCTCAAGCAGGGCGAGTCATAATCAAGATCGGCGTCATGGGCCTCAAAGGCTCAAAGGGGCGCAACAAACAAAGCAAAAACGTCGAGTCCTCTTCAGGGCTAGAATCCTGCAAGGCGTAAATTGCCTTGACTTGCCCACCCCGAATGCTACCCATTAATGTCGTTTCGAAGGGATGATGCTCCTAGGTACTCCGTAATGGAGTGCGCATTCCGCGGCAACAGCCAATGAATCAAAGTACGAAGGATCGTGTTCTGTCCTCTCCTTTTCGATTCTCTTGTTCTCGAGACATGGCTGACTTTGATGTGACCTGTCATAAATGGACCCTGGAAATCGTTGCGCGCCCGGTGGCTTGGGACTGGCTAATTAAGCGAACTCGAACAAGGGGTTAGAAATAGTTTGGTACGGAAATGGGCGCTTTCTGCCGAGATCTACCGGAACTCTGTATCTCCCGCGTACCGTCCGTTGTCGCGTCTAAGTCAATCTGTATGTATGTGCAGGGCACGTCAGTCCTTGACAGGTGTTTTTCGAATGGCAAGAGATGGATCCAAGCTCTCGTCTCTCCTTTTTGAAGTTCTCGCAATGCTTTGCCAGGGTCAGAATGCCAGATACGCAAGCTAACTGAACCAAGGGGGTGATGAGCAGAGAAAAAAAGCAATTGTAAGCACCTCGCTTATCAAAATGCTCATTGGTTACCAGCATCCGCTCTGCCGGAACTCCTAAGAAGTGGCCCCGCGCACTACTCCTGCGGGCAATCGCGCCGGCACTCTGCAAAGAACGAATCAAGCCCGATATCTAGGCAGTTTTTGCTTCTGTCTCGTCCCAACGCAATTAATTACCAAGATTGACGTACTTGGCGAACCGCCATGGGCGTGAAAGGAGCTAAGACAGAGGCTGAGATCTCATGATCCCTTGCAAGGATCCGGATGACGGGGCGACTATGTTTTTGATAGTTTGTTGGTTACGAGCAAAGGTGGAGGGCGGACACCTTGTTTCCAACGGAAACAAGAATCGCCGAGGAGAAATCCGGTGCCTAAGGTGTAGGAAAAGCAAAAAGAGCGCAGCTGAGCAGGTAGGGAGGCAAGGAGGCAAGCAAGCAGAGGAATTGATGCCACCCCCTCCAGCTCGACAAGGAACAAAGCCGGATGCCGGGGCCAGGGTTGGAACTGCTCCGAGTCAAACTGGCGCGGTCATGGTTGGTCGAGATTGATGCCCGATATGATGCATACTGTTTATGCAGAAGACGACGATATCGATGCGGAGGAAATCAGGCTCTCCTGCCGCTAAGGACCAACATCTCATGATTATGATGGAGATGGCGCAGCGCAATGGTTGGGCGCGAGTGGCACTGGGCTCCATTTTCGCCATCATCGTCATTGCCCGTCTTCCCAAGGCACGAATGCAGCAACTTTGGGAGGGACAGATGCAATTGCCATGTCGTCAGCCACACTTGCGCAGCGTTGCATCGGTGCGTCGCAACGTGATCGACAACGCCATTGCCCACACTGCATCGGCCCCGTTTTTTCCTTCGACTTGCAACTGAATTTGCAAGTCACGAACCGTGATTGGGACGACAGCTTGTCAATTGGGCAGTAACACCTGAACGGCCTGTCCGCCGTCAGGCCAGAATCGGGTTCGGGGGTGTGGTCTTGGAACCTGGCAAAGGAGCTGAGAGGAATCGAGGGGTATCATCTCAGCAGAGCAATGTAGGTACCTGGCCTGCTAAATTAGCGGTGCAGGTACTAGACAGGGCACGCACGGTGGTAGCTCGATGAAGGTGGGGGAATGCAAGGGCGGATGAATTAGTGAAGAAACCAATCAATACTCAGAGAGAAGAGAGAAGCCGGAGACAAGACACGTACTCTGTAGATGAGTGAAGCAGAGCAAAAGGAGACGAGAATCATCTCTTGTTGGTTGATGATCTGTCCAAGTTTCAGGTAAAGAACCGGGATTAATCAGAGGAAAGTGCAGGTACATGGCACACACACGTAGGTACGGAGTACATGGAAGGACAATGTTTCGTTCCTTCTCTCTTTTTTTTTTTGGCAATGGATCCTCCGTGCGTCAACCGCGCAAACCCAAAGAGAACCTCAACACTAAGAAGAGAGTCGGTCAGACCTAACCTCACCGTGCCTTCCCTGCAAACCCTCACCATTGAGCAATTTAGTTCCAGCGCGCCATTGGTATCGCAGTTGGGGGCAGCCCAGGAACTCTACTGCGAGCTTTTACTGGCTGTGTGTCAAATGCGCAGCCACCACGGACAGGGTCGTGTTGGTTTCAGATCCGCACTCGCTTTGACTGGTGTATTGTGCGGCGGAGTAAGCTATGCATAGGGAGCCATATCCGCTTCCGACGATACAGAAACCATTACTCTTACATACTCACATTCAAAGACTAGGTGCATGTAGCATATTGTGGAGTTCTTGACGAGGTCTAGATCATTCTTTTGGGAATGGAAGCACATCGAGCCGATTAAGCTACTTGGGAGGCCCCCCAAGTACTCAAGCACATCCAAGTGTAAGAAACGAGTCATACGTATGTACAACACTACGCCCACTCCCCTCTACCCAGTTTCTAGCGTTGTAACCTCATCCGAAGACCCGTTGAGGAAAGGCAGGGGTTAAGAGCAGGAGCGGGTCACAAGAAGAGTCGCGTCACCCGCCAGCGATAGTCAACTCTCAAGCCCGCGTAATCATAGCTTCACGATCAGGACCAGTGCCAATCCATTTAATCTAAGATAGCTCATGTTAGTAACAGGCCAATACAAACAGAACAGTAAGCATACCTTGACTCCGATAAACTTCTCAATAAACTGGAAAGCGTCAATCTCAGCACCTCTCTGCCTAGCCATGTGAAATATCTCACCTCCACGTAGTTTCTCGCCTTTTGCGGAAGGTCGTACCATGTCCTGCAGTTCGTCGTTGACTTCTGCCAGCCTGGAAACTCCTTATACACAACCTCGGCTCGGTCGAGAGCATCCAGATCAGCGGGGTATGACGAAAGCTCTTCCCCGTCTAATTTGTATGCGACAGCCACTTTGATGGTCTCGAAAGTATCGAGAACGTCCAGCTGGAGACTCAGGTTAGCCTAAGGCTTATAGAAGAAACAGTGGAAAGAGACTGACCTTTGTTAGGTTGATGGAATCATAGTGGTTCACTGAGTTAGAGTAGCGGACAATAACCAGATCAAGCCTTCTCATGATTAGCAAGATCCAGAATATCATCAATGTTAAACAACTTACCATCCGCATCGTCTTCTACGGCCAGTTGATGTACCCTGGGAAATCAGTTAGTCTTCGATATATAATGATTCCTTCTCGAGTAATCTGACCCATTCGTGTCCAATCTCTTGGAGCTTCGTGCCAACCCTGTCATCTAGTTAGCCTATATTCCTGCTGCTCAGAGTAAGAGTGCCTTACTCTCCGGTATCTTCAGTCTTGAAGGCACCCGCTCCAACTCGGGTGGTGTCTGCCATTTCTGTTAGAATTACATCTTACGTTGGAAGCACTCAACTCACAAGCCTTCACAACACCGATTACCTCCGTCAAAGCCCTTGGGTTCAAAGACAGGCCATTAATGATACTTGCGATGGTTGTGGAGCTCGATGTAATGAACTAAGACTTGTTAGTGACGCAAGTCCAGCTTGATTGGTGGCAACCTACTGGATATCCTCCATGTGTGATATCCAACATCAGCGCCTATATTCCAGGCGGGGTACAACCGGCCCAGGAGAGTCTCAACCCCTTTTCCATTTTTAGAAGACAAGCTTAAATTCTCGGCTGTCAAAGCTCAAGTACAGGCCAGCTGGTGGTTCGTCTAGTCCAAGGTCGTTGAAACTAAGTCATTGCTCTGAGTTCAACATCTGCGTCACCCTGCCGTTGCTACTGCTCGGATTGGAAAAGGGATTGAGACCACGGGCCCGGTTGCCGAACCCGCCAACTCGTCAGTATCAGAAGAAATCGTAGAAAAGAGGGAGATCACTTACGTTTGCTCCTTCAACAAGGATAGACCTGTTATCCTGCTGAGCCTGATGCATCAAGGAAGTCGAGTCAACAGTGTACCTAGCCAGGTCGGCCCGATACGTTTCGAATCTCTTAAGCTCATCATCCATATCGTAGACTAAAAGATCTCCGAATCGCTTGCGATAACCTTGCTCGAGCTGACGTAGCTTCCTCTCAAAGACCTCGGGGTTAAAAATCTCCGCAAGGCGGATTCCGTTTCGCTACATAAGCGTTAGTGCTATTAAGAAATACAAAGGCGAGATACTAACCGCGTGCTTGCATGAATAGGTAGGGCCAATGCCGCGCCTGGTTGTTCCAATCTGGCGCGCTGGAGGTGGTCAGCTATAAGTGGGGTTAGAAGAAAAGAGTCTACTACCTCCTAGCTCGACCTCCTCAAGGCCGTCGACAGCCACGTGCAGGTCCAACACAATGTGACAACGGTCAGAGACCAGGATTTTGTCCCGTACGCCCTTCAATCCTTTATCCTCCAATTCCTGGAGCTCCTTAAAAAAAAAATTCGGCCTGTATGCGGCATCAGTATCTCGGTGGATGTTGTGCATGATGTTGTCCGGCTGGTTGAGGCGAACGACTCGGAGGGGCGGGTCTCAGCCAGCAGGACGTGGCAGTGGTCGGAAAGCGGGGGCATTAATACTGACGCATAGAAGACCACGTCGGCACCAATCAGGTTCATACTGTTCAATGCATCAGTATCAATACAGACTGGACGTTCGTTGGGAAATTACCACGACGGGTTGATCAAACCAGAGGGCAGCAGGTGAAAGCTAAGGAATGTCAACACCGTTGGCGAATATCGGGTCGTAATGTCTTCTCGTATGCGCGTACCTATAGGAGACCCCATTGGCGCTATTATGGTTAGCAATTGGATCTGATTGCGCAAGTGCTGGTAAGGTAGGAATAAACTCACACAATAGCCCTGCGTTATGTCCACCGGCAGCGCGGGCGCACAGCTGGGCCTTGGGCGCGAGGATATCGGTCAATTTCCCCTTCTGTAGCAAGTCGTCAGGGCTCGATCAAATTGAAGTGTCATGGCTAGAGGGGGAGGGAATGTACGCCTTCGTCACCTGGATTATCACATTGAGTCAGTACACTACTCTTCGCTCTTGTGGCCGATATCAGAGAGAGAATATTGGAAAGACGTACCAAATTGTGACCCCATAACCACAGTGATAGTCATGATGAGAGTTTTGCTGCGAACGAGGGCGCAGTCGTGAGTTGGTGCTGTGGAAAAGACCAGAAAGAAACAGGACCCCGCGGCGATATCGCTCGGGGAAGGTGGGGGAAGGTAGGGTCGTATGGGATAAAAATGTGTGGCTGCTAAGTTCTCCTGCAAGCTGGGCAGGAGCACGTGACGACGCGGGGTGACAGACACGTGACTAGCAGCGAGACAGTCGTAGGGAAATCTTCAATTAGATCAGCTTGGAAACCTCTCTTACTATTCTCTCTATGTGTGATGTGTTCCATTGAACCTGCTGTCGGGCGAGGCATTTTCGGGCTACCTGCCGGGGCCTGGCTGTTGCCTGAGGCATCTAGTCGGCTGGGTCATTCCCTCTAACATACTTGAAGAGCCTGTACAATATGCTTTCCGTTAAAAGAAAGACATATAAAGCCACCCGCGGCAGGCATCGAGGCTGCCAGGAGCCTGGCTAACTTACATCCCCTCTCCTAGCTGCTGGTTAGGGAGTGCCCGATCCTCGCATGGCAACAGCTGCATCGCATCAAAGTCATCAAGTGGGACGGAAGGATGAGATAGTGCTGTGAGCGGACGGTTGTTGAGCATCCTGTTGAAGGGGGTAGTTGAGGTAACGAAACCTGAGCATTACTGAGCCCAGGTGAGCTAAGGGTGAGTGAGAGTGGCGCTGCTGACTACCTAGGCCAGGACATAAGCTGTCTAGGTTTCGTGGAAGACTACCTAGGTAGTTTTCCAAGACCAAAGTGACCGAGTTTGGACCTCTTATTGACCATACCTTACGATAAGCCAAAGAAGAAGTCGATCAATATACACGTAGCACAGCAGCTTACCCGATATGAGCATCTTGTATGAGGTTTATCTAATGTTCAACCCAAAAGTCACACTTGAATTAATATCGGAGAGGAGCTTGTGCCAGTCAATGCCTTGGATCAAGTTGATGGGCTTTTATCTGTGTCTGACCAATTGCTCTACCTCCCACCATCTCCACACACACACACACACACACACGCAAACAAACACTTGCATTTCTGCTCCGGCATATAACCCGATTGAGTACAGTACCTGCATGAGTCGCTACGTACATGCCATTGGCCATTTTGAGTGCCTAGAAAGTGCACTTTGGTTTCCCAACAGAGAGTGTTGTACAGTACCGGTACTCTTTTTCTTCCCTGTGGTTTGCCTGCCCAATACCGTGTCCATGAAGACTAATTCGTACTGTACGTAGATGAAGTACCTCAGGAATCGGGTGTGAAACATCAACTCGCAGGGAACTTTGCATGACTCCAGATTGGCTCTCTTTGGGGCAATTGGATTGCTTTAGCAACTGTCGAGCCTTTTTTTCTTGATTAGGCTTGATTTGTCCCTTCTTTTTTTTGTGTTTTCTTTATTCCATGTCATAGCATGCGAGACCAAGCACACAGGGCTGCTTCCTGTACTTGTACTAAGAAGCGGCACTTTACCCAACACTGGGAATACTATACCCATCTTGGCATCTACCTGTATCAGAACTAGTTTACAAAACAAAATGCACTGTTATTTCTATTCCCCCGCCTGCAGCAACTTTTCCTGTTTTTCTACAAGCTTGTTTGCCCGAAACGACAGGGGTCGAATGCACTCCGACTTGTTCGCCAACCTCTTCTCTTTTCGAAACACCCCATGCACAAGTAGTATTTCTCTCTCTGCAAAGTACACACCTTCAAACGGGGGGGTGTGTACCAGGAGCTCACGCGGAAATATCCGGGATCAAAGTACTCCGTACAGCAAACATCATCATCATCTCATCCAGCACCGACAGACGATAAACATCAAGAAAAGGTCGTCGGCATGCTCTATATCCGGGGAACTTCCTGTGCCACACGCATGGCGAGGCTGCACCCAGTTTCAACCCAGTGGCGAATCTTGGGCAGCGAATAGCCACACAGATAGACGTAAGCCCGCCAGCCTGACTCTGTTCTATTGGCAGTCCATCTATCGCCCCCTCGATATTTTCCGCCCCCCCCCCCCCTTACCTTGTTGTCCATACAGGGAAAAAACTATCCGTATTCCATTTTGGCTACACACCAACATCCAACAACCTCTGTCAGATACTGCACACGGCAATACCGCACACAGGGAAAAAAGCAACATCAATGAAACACCAGAAATTTCCAAAAGTACCTCGTCCTTACTTCCCTTTTCCAATCATCTCCAATCCCGCCTCATCTTACAATTGACTCCCATCCTCTCCCTCTTCTCACACATACACGCGCCCCAGACCTGAGTCCACAACACCAACCTCCTACGCCCCCCCCAAAAAGCATCCCACTGCAGGATTCACAGTTTACGACGGCAATTCCGCCATAGGCGGTCAGTAAAACATAACCATGATACCTGGTAAAGTGATACGTACCATGCAGTATCAAGTACGAATTGGGCACTAAAACGAAGCAAGGGGGGGTAGAGGAGGAAGTGTGTTGTGTGTTGTAAGCCACTTACAAAAAGGAAACAAGCGGAGCGGGGG
>JALNIO010002824.1:49009-76876 GCA_023509875.1 Rugonectria rugulosa
ACTGCCCATCAATGTCCCATGTACCCTGTCCGCTCTATTTTGTACTGTATGCTTTCCCCCCATCATCTTAGTAGGTGACTGCTCCCCTAGGTTCAGGTTCCTCCGCTCTTTCTGAAAGAGAGGGGGGGTAACCAAAGATTTGGTCTCCTCCTCACCCCCCCCTCCTCCCGGCAAATGCAAACTACTTGGCGGAGTGACATGTTTCTGGTCATGAGGACCAGGGTCGACATGTTTCAACAGGAGATCTACAGTCGTGGCCAGAATTGGGCAGAAACTAACACATCATATTTTCAACTCTCGCCAAAACCCCATCCACGGTCATGCGGCAACTAGGGAGGAAACGACAATGCCCCGTCAACCCGTGGCCAAAAAGAGGAGGGCATCAGGACATGGAGGCAGTAATTCGCGGACAGGGAAACCTACTGTGACTGCGACTGTAACTCATACTCGTACACTACTTAGGTATTCGTAGATGTTGGCGGTACTAGTTTACCCCCATGTCATCTCGTTACGTCCATCCCACAAGGTAACATACATGATTTGTTGTATCTTGACAAAACGCCTTCATCCCAAGTTCGTCGTTCGTTCCCATAAGCACCATCCATGCATACATGCATCCCATGCAAGCCCGCGAGGGCTCTCCCATCTCAAGGCTGCCCTCATGCATCCCCAAGAGTTGCCTTGGCCTCCGCTCACCCCGACCCAGTCTAGGCCCAATAGATAATACAACAAACAGATAGTCTATACCAGATGAATTGGTCGAAAAAGCAAACCACTCCCTGACCCCCCTCCTTACCGAAGAAGAAGAAAAAACCATAGCCTTTCCACCGGGAGGGTCGGAGTTGTTCAACGCCTTGTCTCTCTAAAACATTATCCGCACGCCCATTCCGCTGCCGCCTGAATGCCCTATTTTTTTTCCCGCTTTGCCTCCAGATCCTCGCCCCTACCCGATTGTATTCCTAGCCCTATTCCGGTTACCCCCCGCCTTGTTCCCGTCGTGAATGCTTGCTTATGTTGATTATCCAGAAATTGCGTGTCCCTGACCGAAAGCGCCAAGAGAGCCCAGCAAAAAAATGCCTTGAAAGGAAATCGTGAACCCATAGATGGGGGTTACCATACATGTCATAACCGGGGTCCTCGTTGCTTTTTGCGTCTCCCCCCTCAGCCACAGTGTCATCGGAGAGACAAGGGCGAAGCAAGGGAGGGGGCAAAACAAAAAGCAGCGAGGAAAAAATGTTGAGGAAAGAAAAATAAAGTAGCAAAAAATGAAACAAGAAAAAAAAAGGAAAAAAGATCCAAATATTCACCCATCCAAACACCTCCTCGTCCAAATTGCCATCCGGTCCGGCCGCTTAGCGCAACTAGGAAGAGCATCATTTTGGGGCATATCCGTAAGGAGAACGTGAGAAAAAGTACCAGATGCGAGGCTGGCCGATTGTGTCAAGCGCAGTGGCGTAGGCTTACAGCCGCTCTCTCCCCGCTTGAAGGAAGCTCTTGAGCCCGTAAGTGTACTCGTACAATAAAGAAGACTACCAGTCGCTCGAAGGGGGTCAATATGAGGCACAGCAGGAACTAGCCCAGGCCAGTCTATAATTCCCCTAGATCATGTCAGGGGTATCAAGAGCCCTGGGCTTCAGCGAGACCCGCTACTTCCGCTCGAGTCATCCGAGTTTTCGTAGAGATCGAGACAATCTTCGAGAACTGCAAATACATACGTTAGCTGTATTCAAGGGCGACCGAGACCGAGACCGAACCAAGCCACACATACCAGTCGTGATTTGCTCCTCCCAAACCCCATATTGGTAGTCGACTAATCCATGGCGTTCAATGCCATCACATAAACGTATCAATTCATTGCCCAGTTTCTTGATGGTTGCCCTGGACATGACAGTGTGCGACCTTGATGGTTGTTGCGAGGACATCAGCTCGATCTGCCGTTGGCCAAGGGCGAGCCAGGCGTGGTTAAATTCGTTCCAAAGCTTGATCCTATCAGCGTGGAGGCTGGTGTCGTCGAGGTTGAGGCCTGCGCAAGTAGAGTCAGCTTCACCATTGCCAGGGCTCCGTCGTCTTGGCTCTGGACGACAGGTGTACATACCAAGATCGGCAACCTGGGTTAGCAACCAGCTGGAGACGCTCAACAGAGTCTCCGATGCGCTCTCAAGCGACCCGTTCACAACTTCTTGGAAGATGGTCCCGAGTTGTCGTTGATAGTTGACCCACTTCTCCTCCAAGGCACCGTCAGGCGCATAGTCGTGGTCCTCGGTCATAGAGACATCGGCGCTCGCTGGTGCTTGCTGCATCGTGCTCACGTTTGACATGTTTCCTGTCGCGTAGGCCATGGGGTTGCTTTGCTGATAAACGTTGGCGGATCCGCTCGAAGGCTGTGCGGTCTGTTGCAGTCCGGGATTACCGGCGTTCCCTGTGTCCGAGCCAAAGTAGGTGGAAGCGACGTCCGGAGTCATCATCTGCATGGCAGTGGGTTGTCGCGATCCAAACTGTTGCGCATCGTAGACGGGCGTTTGTGCGCTCGGTTGCGGCACGTTGTACATCATAGTCGCGGCAGTGTTGTAACCGCCGAAACTCTGCGTTTGCTGCCGCGCATCTGCCCCGTACTCGGACCCGTAGGCCATGGCTGCCGCAGGCATGTTTGCCGTCGAGAAGGATGCTGTCGGTTCCTGGTAGTAACTGCTGTAGCTACCCGCACCTCCCATTCCTCGCGCTGCCGAGGGAGATGTGTTGATAGGCGTCGGGCGGTATCTCTCGCTGGAACCTCCCGCCAAGGAACGGCGCTGCTGTGAAAGGTCTTGTAGGGGATATCTCTGGTTGGAAGTATGGTGAACCGGCGGTTCATTCTGCCTCCTTGGTCGATTGGGGTCGTCCATACCCCGGAGACCTTGACTGCCACAAGATGCTACTATCGAGCCCAACCGATGCTTGGCCGGCAACGAAGCAGCCAGAACTGCGGCCAGTCCGTATCAGCCTCCAGGAAGAGTCGCGCAACAAGTCTCAGCTAGTTTTTTGTCGAAGGAATAGACGAAAGAAGATGTTCCACCAGTCGATAGGCTTCACAAGCAACGGAAATGGAAAAGGAAACAAAACGAGGGGCGCAACCAAGGCCGGCAACGGGATGGCTAGAGGGGTTCACCGCGGGGTCGTGATCACCAAGCCCACCCAACCTAGGGAGTTTTGGAGGAGTTGAAGATCGATAATCGAGGATCGATGATCAGGCAAGTCAAGGAAGGTATGACTAGACCAAACGGGAGTCGAGGTGAAGGGTAGCAGCGGACGGAGGCTTCTCTCAAACAGGGAGCCTCCGGCCTATTATTCGAAGCCAGGCTCAGTGGTTTTTATGGGAGGCAGGGAAGCTGATGGCTCAGCCCTGGACCTGGGGACGGGTCGCAAGGAGCTGCAGTTATCAAAATTCCAATGACAAGGTCAGCCGAGCTACTGGCTAGCGCATTTCATGCCCGCAAGGACAGGAAGCTCGATGAGATGACGAAGAGTGCGAGGCGTTGGCGTTAAGACCCGCCGTGGTACCTGGGTAGCTTGGTCTGGGGCAGGGCTGGGCCGGCTGTACATAAACAAAGCCGTAAGGCGAGTGGGACTTTGCGGATGAGTTGTCAAAACGGTCGTCTCGCACAGTACTAGGAGTATCCTGGCCAGACCCCATGCAAAAAGACCTCGGGCATTGAGAAGCACGAGCCCACCACGATCTGTCCGGAACCAAGAGAGCCAAGAATCCAACCGCACCACAGTCTCGACGAAGGAGGGACCAGAGGCTGAGGGCTCAGGAACGGCCAGGTCGATGCGGTAGTTGGGCGCTCGAGTCTGCCGGGCTGTGTGACAGACGTCTTCTTGCCCAGTCCAAGACGAGTATCAAAGCAACGACAACCGCCAGAGGACAACGGGATCGCCCAGGCAGTAGACGATATAGAGCGGGTTGTGGGTGAGTGGGTGAGTGAGCGAGCGAGCGAGCGTTTGTGTGTCCGCGGTTGATTGTGGGGGCAATGGGCAGGAGATTTGGGATTGAAGAGATGACGAAATCCAGAGAAACGAGAGACGGCAGAAGACATTGGGGTCCTTATAGCATCAGGTAATCAGAAGGTAATCAGAGGATCAGAAATCGAAGAAAATGACCTGCACCGCATACAGAGCTCCACTGCGCAGACAGGTTAATATGGGCAGGGGCAAAGAAAAGGTGACTAGGGGAACGGGAGAGGAGCATGTAAGGGTTTGAGGGAGGTGTGAAGAGGGTGTATGTAGAGTCCCGAAGACGCGGGAGGCGAGGATAAGGTGAGGCGAAGGGGAATTGATTCAGAATCCCATTCTGGACAGGTCTCCTCCATGCATGGCGTCGAGCAGATGCAGGGCAGCTGAGATGCTGTGCCCTCAAAAGGCTGAGGGAGTTGGGGGAGGTGCCAGATTGCCAGAGTCCCAACCCTATCGACAACCAGTCTGGGACTTCCAAATGGAGATGCGAACAAGAGTGGCAACTACCTAGCTAGCGCGCGGGCGTGTGAGTGAGAGAGTGTGTGAGAGGTGTGTGTGTGTGAGTGCTGACTGCGTGTGTGAATGGAGGAGGGTCGGAGGGGTGCTGCTGATCGATGCGGGTAAGGTAAGGTGAGGCCAACGGGTTAAGGCGCCGTGCTGTTGGGTGGCTCACAGGACACCGATGAGCCTAGCGAAAACTCGAAACAAGACCTTTTCGACAATGGCTTTCAGGGTTTCTAACTTGAGAGATGGCCCAACAATCTTGTCCAAAGATATCCAGGATCCATACCACCTCCTCGCAAAGCCGTGCTGTACTGTACCGTACCGTACTGCACTGCACTGAACTGTCGCCGCTCGCGTCCCCCAACAACGCCGCCCCCTTGGCTTGCTGCTGAGCAATCGTGGCAACGAGACAGGACATTATGCTATGAGAGGCGCCAGATGAAGGGCCTCGAGGTGGCTTGCCACGGGGTAGGGCTAAAACTCAAGGGGGGGCGCATCGAGCAGGACAGTCAATGCCCGGACCACCAACAGCGTCACGGGCGCGCCGTGATGAAAGGCTCACCAGGGCATTGGGGCCGTGGGCGTATCCATCAGTTCCCGAGCTCCAACACCAGGCCAGGACAAGAGATAGAGTGAGCATCAGCCTTTTGGTGGTTTCTTGTTGTTCAAGAGGATCCATCTCAGAATCCCCTCGTTGCTCGCCAGTCCATGGGCAGGTGGAGGCTGGGAAACGCGGTCCAATTTCGTGATGCCGGAAGCTGCAGTCAGTGAGCAGCGCATGGCTTGAGCAGCCGTCTGCTGCATGAGACCCCTGGGGAGGAGAGGGGAGGGGGGAGCGCGTCCTGGGAGGGAAGGAGGGAGGGAGGGCATGCCTCGAGCGGTGCTGCAGAGGATTCGGGGACCGTTGTGTTGCATGTGCGTGCTGCTGGTGCTGCTTGCTGCTGTATGTGGTGCATTCCGTCGTCCGCATAGCACCAAAAGCACCCAAGGAGAATGCACGGGGCTTGGATGGAGATCCTTGGGCTGGTCGAGTCCCAATAGGAGGTGGGGAGGAATGGGCAAAGCCTAAACGCGTCGTCTAGTGGGCTATTGCCAACTTGAGACAAGTCCCTTTAATCCTAATTATTACTGATACGTTTCTGCCCAAGCACATCTAATGAAATTCAGGTCAGGACATCAGGAACAAAGCATGCAACTATGCAGACATGCCTGCAGCTCTGTCATGTTCGTGTCCCAATTCGCTCATCACGGGCCGCAACTTGACAAATGAGCATCCTGACACATATCCATGGGGCCTTTTCGGCAGCTCCAATCCTCGCCGAGATTTCGAACCTCACCTACGTCGTAGTGCACAGCGATGCAAAGGGAAACAAAGAGGCAAGAGGAACACAGGTGCTGTCTGTGCCGCAGACGAGCATACAAAGAAGATGATGTCCCGGTATTCCTAGGTTTGACCCCGTCGGCTGAAGATCAGGCAAGAGGCCAGAATGCCGGATGCCAGAATCAAGGGTTTGAGTACCGAAGACGGCTGTCAGTCAGACGCATGTAAGTCATTGTGCTGCACCTGTCAAACACAATCCCCGATACCTGGGACCTCCAATTATGCAGCCAATAGTTGCCTACGCTGTCAGACCGTCCCGAAAACCATCGTAAACTAGGAGCCAGCTGAGATTGGGGAAAGCGAGACAGCTATGCTGCATCTAAGACAGAGGGCGTTTGGCAGACTCCCTCCCCACTAACTCTCACGCCCCAACAGCAAATGTATGTTCAGTGAGGGGGACGAGAAGAGTGAATAACGAGAAAGAAACTTCTTCCCAAGCCAGGGTGAGTGAACAACACGGAGCATTGGCAGAACAAGGAATTGCTTGCGAAAGGCAGAAAACCTGACCAGCGCCCTAGACTACTGCTACTGTGCGTACGGAGTAGAGGGAGCGATAAAAAAGAAAGTTGATGACAAGCCAGATCGAGGAATAGCTTAGCCCACTCCGGGATCCAGATTCTTGAGGATCGAGGAATATTGTCCAATCGATGGGGAAGGCAACGATGCTTTCTATCCATCAAGGCCCATGTCGAGCGTTGTGCTCCTGTGTCCCGTACCCCAGCGGAGCAAGGGACCTCGACTACACAAGACAGCGCGGTCTTGGACGGAGCAGCACAAGGTACCGTGTATCCGTAAATGTGACAGCATTAATTACTGTATCTCGTACGTGGTGTCCATGTTGGCCGGCCCGTGTGGTTCCTTCGGAGAGTGCGACAACGGGACGAGCGTCTGCGTCCGAAGCACAGGCTTCGGGTTGGCAGAACTGGGGATTGGGGCTTGAGGCCTCGGGCTGGGGCTGGTGAGTGTGGATGAGGTACCTAATGAGGGAGGGCCTAATCCGCATTGTGTATCGGTACACGACATTGGGGCTGGCTAGAGGGGTGCCTGTGTGCTTGTGGGCTAGCGTTGCTCTCATGGAAAACCAATGACGGCTCATGGAACTTCTAGGCGCAACGATCAGGAAGGGAACGGGCCATTCTGCGATGTCGTGGTGGGAAAAGTCTGAGCCCTTGTACCTGGCTACTGAGAAAGAACAGAGTCGGCGCCAGGGGCAGGCCGTGTTGCAAATAGCATGGATGTCGTCAGGCGGAAATTTTAGTGACCAGGTACGCTGCACCAATGAAACTTGACCGTGGGGCTCTCGATGTGGAGCAGGAGCCCGAGGGCGGGGGTTCGGAGTGAGCCCTGTCGCCCTGGAACATTGGGGGACAACTGGGATGAGGGTAGACAGAAATAGTCGGTCAGACGCCGTGCTTGGGGGCATGGAGAGATGTGATGCCGGGTGGTGATGCTGTGGATGGATTGTGGAGGATGAGGTGCCAGCACAGCTTGATATGGATTGGAGTGGCAAGGAAGGCAATAGCATATGACTCAAGAAGTAACTGAACGAGTATCGAGGGCTTCGACCTTTAAGGTGAAGGACAACTTCCATTGCCAGCTATACCTACCTCGTCAGCCACAATACCAACACCAAAACAGCATACTCGAGATGTGGTGGCTGCGACTGTCAGCGCTCCCGCCTCCCCCCTCCCGCTCCCTTCCTACCTCCGACCTCCATTAAGAGGAACGGAGTTTCCTTCCGCCGTCGACCAAATGGGTGGGCTAGGTAGGTAAGGTTCGGATACTGCGCTTACCAAGTAAGGTACACGTTCTTCGAACTTGTCGTTGCAACTCATTCAGAGCTTCCATGTTCAGGTATTCGTGTTTGAGATGAGAGGCGCAGCTCTGACTCCCAAGATTCCCCTCCTCTCCTCTTCCCTGTCTTCCCCTCCACCCCCTCAAACAGTTTCCCCGAAAATTTGATGCTGAATACACCTGCCACCTGTCACAGCTTTTGCAACAAATCCTTCCCCACCTAAGCAGGTAGGCAATGTACGGAGGCGCCTGCCCAGCTACCTACCTACCTACGATGTTACTGCTACTGCTCCCTCTGGGTTTCCGCAACAGCTATTTTTGAACAACAAAATACCAATTTCTTACACATACTTGGCACATGGGATTCTAAAATCAGAATAAACCGCCAAGAAACATTACACCAACTACAGTATACGCCAAGAAGACAATAGACCACTTTCTTATTGTTGTTTCTTATCAATTTTGCACTTTTATTTCTATTCCTTCACCCAAGCCTGTCAGGCTACTCTTTCTCACCTCCCCCAAATATTTTCTGCATCATCATGAACCACCTCCAATTGCTCCAGGGTACGAAGTGCACAACTACCTTCATCCAACATGGGCCACATTGGTGGTGACTTGGTAAAATTGTCTCCTCGTCACCGAGATCTCCCATCGCCGTCTCCACTCACACTGGTCCTTGCCCCGTACCGGTACCTGAGCCGCAGGGTTTCTTGCTGAAGCTCACTAGCTGACGCGCATATCGGATCATGTCTCGCGCGTCTAGAACTGCAACAGGCAACGCGCATCAGCTCTGCATGAGGAGCCGTCCCTCCTCGACACCTGGCGGGTTGGCTGCGTCAGTGGAGAGCGTCAAGAGGTCCCCACGTCCCCAAATCCGAAGACCTTCGACAGTGAGCCCCAATCATTGTGCTGCCCACAGCTTCAGCCATTGACCAACTAGAGGTGATCATGTCACGATGCTAATCTACTTGCAAGAAGCGCGACCGTTGCCTTGCGCCAGGTCTACACTGACTGGCTCGATTGTCTATGGCGTGCACCACTTCACCTGTCAAGGTGCATTGATGATGTGCAGCTGATGGCACGCTGCGTCCCGGCTCATGTTCGTCCAGTGGGAATCAACCTAGGTATTCAGCTCACTAAACCAATCGCCGCGCCGCCCCGGCAATGCAGCTGCAAATGTATAGGCCGGGAAGGCGTCGTTTTGGCCCCAGAAGATAGATGCGTGGACGATCTCAGCCTCATGAAAGCGGCGTAGTACAGTACGGGAGTACGAAGCACACTGTCGGCTATGGATTCCCCTCGGTATATACGGAGTACGAAGTACAGAGTACAGAGGGCCGCAACGGCTCTGCGTTGAGCCTTGGCCTTGGTTTTGGGCCTCTCTTGTCCAGTCATGTGTGTCCGCCCCAAACGCCGACCTCAAACCACCGTCCGCTTTCGTCAACCCTCGGCCTCCACCTCGGGAAGGTCTCTATCTGGCCTGGCCTGGCCTGGGCCCAAGCTGGCCTGGAACTATGCCGACGGCCTCAAACCTCAGTCCTCTTGTCATCTCAGTGATGCCACCCTATCAACAAACATTCCCTGCTGCTCTGTTTGATGCCGTCATTGCATCGTAGGTGACATTCTGTTCGTCGTCCTTCTTCGGAAGATTCCCATCGACCCGCCAACACACACAATGACAGGTGCTGCTGATGAAACCTCTCATTCAGACCAACCGGATCGCTCTATTCAAGCAGGCTGAAACATGCAGCCCACACATGACCTTCTAGAAGCCTTCTCGATGATAGCCCATTTGCGCCTCTGCCACAGCGACGGCTGTCGCGTACGCCACGATATTAAAGGCCAATCTGACAGTGCCAAGCGTGTGATGATCAAAAGGCACTTGCAAACACGCGGCCTTGACTAGGACTCCGGCGCCTTCGCACGAAACTCAGAACATTTGCTCTTCCGCAGCTAACGTAGTATGTCGCAAAAAGGTAGGTGGCGCAAGCAACCCAGTGATTCCACATGGACCCTTGAACTTCTTGGGCTTCCGGAAACCGTTGCGTCCGAACTAACTTTGTGATCCCTGTGGGGTTGTGTATATACTTCCAACGGTCAAGAAGCCGCCATGAAATTGAAACACTGTTGACGAGCTAATAATTAGAGGTGTACGAAGTACGAGGCAACCTACTCGCAGGCACCTTTAGCACCTATGGAGTACCTGTGTACAGTACGAAGCACTCGGTACGGAGTGCCCAGACAAATACACTCATGCCGCCAGCCATCTTTTTTCGAGCCGCCGAACCCGCTCCCGCATACGGTCGCGCCTTAATTGCCGCTCATCCTTGACCTACTGATGCCACTTTGAGGATATATGGGATGGAAACTAGAGAGGATGAGCTGGGGGTATGGACTCGTTGCCTGCACAGCCCACTTGAGTACCACCTGGTCTGCGAGATTTTCCCCTCGAGATGTGTGCTCTCTTTACCTTCACGCGATTCCAGCAACACACACTTCGTACAACACCATCGCCCACAAAACAATCTCCACTGTGATCGGTTGAAGGCCAAATTCGACCAGACAAGTTGTAAGGCCGTTGAGGCCCTGCTTTGGGCACCCATCCGATACAACTGCCATTTTTTTTCTGCAAGGGGATAAGTGATTAGGTTGTCCTCTTCCGTTTCATTAACATGATAGCTAGGAATGAACATGGCCTGATTTGCAACGCTACCCAACAAGTCGTCAGTCATCACCTCCGCGCGCGGCTGGTCATTATCATTACTGCAGACCCGAACTTACAAGGACTGCTTACAGTTGGTCCGTGTTTATTTACGGCTTGACCGGTTCATCAAAGGATGGTTACATTTCAAAGGATTTGAGGTACCTTTCCTCGGAATCGTTTTCCTTGATACACACTGTATCACATACGGCACCTACTGCTGCCAGATATTAAGTCGTCTGCCAACTACCCTACACCCCAGCACCATGTGCCGATAAAGGGGGATGAGAATCATCAATTCACCAGCAAACCAAGGTTTCCCATGTATGACATGGGGCAATTTGAGATCTGCCAACCAAAAAAACATTCGGAATGGACGCATGGCACGTGGCAGCCATCCAAATGGCGTTATGGTTGCTGTCCCTGCAATGTGGGCTGGGTTGGGTTGGTTGCTGGCTGTTCTTGACAACTGAGACGCATTCTCGCTTGCATCTTCAGCATCTCGACTTCTCGACGCTTGTAGTCTCATTCCTTGTCACACGAGGTTCAGTCACTTGCGTCACATCCTGCGTACGGAATACGTGCCTAACACCCATCCCACTCTACCCCTGACAGAATGTGACCAGTTTGTGATGGAACAGTAGTGTCGGAACCGAGAGCCATTCCTGGGGTTCTAAAACTACAATGACGAGTGTTTACTCAGTACAGTATCCGTACACTGCGACGATACCACTTGGACCGTCCGCAACCCATCTCACGAGCCCCCACAACACCACAAGCTCGTGCCACAGCTCTGCATCGTCAGCTTTCCGAAGCCTCCTGCTTATCGCTTTACCCAAGCAGGCATCTTGCGCGCCTTGACGTGACCGTGCTTCTTCCTCTCCACAGTTCTCGGGTCCCTCGTGATGCAGCCAGCTGGAGTCGAGGAGATTAGTTTTCGTACTAAAGGACTCATTTTCATTGCAAGTGCTGGTATACGTACCTCGTCGAAGAGCTGTCTTCAGCGCCGGCTCGTGAACAATCAATGCTTTGGCCACGGCTAAAGTGAGCGCCTCGGCTTGGCCGGTCGTTCCACCACCTTCCACCAAGGCCCAGACATTGTATTTGTCCAATCTTTCCGTGGATTGCAGAGCCCAAACGGCGCTCTCGCGGTCGTGGACACGACCAAATGCCTTGTTTAGAGGCTTGCCATTGATGAGAACTTGCCCAGTACCCTCCACAACCCAAGCACGAGCGGTCGATTCTTTCCTCCTACCGACGCCAATAGCTCGTCCATGCTTATCGACAACTCCGGCACGTGGTATGTTGTTGAAGGGATTGATATTTCGCTTGAAATCCTCCAGGGCAATCTTGACATCTGCGGGCAATAGCGTCGGCTCAATGAGGTTCAGACGCTTGGCCACGCGGAGAACTTTGGCAAAGTGTGAAGCCTTGATAGGTTCACCAAGTTTCGACCGCACGTCATCCAGCTTGACCCATGGTGCTGGAGGAGCCTCATTAGGCAGAAGCGTTGGTAGATGGTGGTATTTCGTCAATAGTCGAGATATTCCTATGTAGAGGTCGTTGAATTGAGGTTCCCGGGAAAAGTACGATGGTGTTTCCGGAACAGCTCGCGCATGCTTAACTCCTTGAAAAGGAAGGGAGACGGGGGGCGCGGCTGTTATAGCAGTTTCGTCTGGGGTAGCGGAGTTACTCGAATCGGTAGCAACAGTTCGGATGCAGAGTTGAAGGTTGGGTCGGATTGGAGTCGGCTTTCGCAATTGATTTCGGGCGAGTTGACTTGAGCATCGCAATTGCCGCATGCCATTGGCGAGGCTGGCCATGATGTCGGGATTCCAAGGGGGCCCCGTTGAACTGGCGGGCTCTCGATGATCACGGTATGGCCAAAAATCTTCGCAAGAATTCAAGCCTCAAGACCTGGGCCGGCATGATCCGTCAGGTCACGTGCAGATAACGGAGAAGCTGATACAGAGGTGCTGAAAAACGGTGTTTGTGGGAAGAGAGCAAGCACTGCCACATGCCAGCTTCCTCACCGCCTTCCAGCCACGGTGGGCTTCCCACTCGTTTCTCGCTTGCTTCCCACCCGTTGCTGGCTTGTTGCTCAGGCAGCTGTTGGGCAGAATCTTAGCGCGGGGCATGCAATTTGGCCCATTTATCCCACCACGGTAGAAAAATTTCCTCCATGACACATTCCCCCTCTTCATTTCTCCCCGTCATCTCTCCGTCAACTTGTTTTTCGCTGCCCAACACAGCAAACATCCAAGATGCCTTTCGGAACTCTGTACACCCGCGAGGTATTGCAGCTTGTGCCCTGATGCGCTGTGTCTACCTGCCTTCAGTTGCTGACCGGTGAATTCACCTTGCAGACGAACAGTCGCTCGATCGCCATCAAGGCTGTCGCCAAGGCCAACAACCTCGACGTGAACTTTGTCGAAGTCGCTTCTGCTGCCGAGGCTACTCCCGAGCACCTGAGCGCCAACGGCCTGGGCAAGATTCCTGCCTTCGTCGGTGAGGACGGCTTCAAGCTCTCCGAGGCCATCGCCATCGCCGTTTACTGTAGGTGACCCTGCCGAGCCTATGGCACCACTTCCTTTGTCGAGCGAGCTACCCCGCCCCTTTGCGAATGATGACCTAGCATATCAAAAATACAGTTATCCCTGTCTGAATTGGATTTTTACGAAAATCTAATTTGAGGATGAAGTCTATCTTCTGACTGCACAGCCCCTCGATTCTTCCTCTTCGCGGCCATAATGTTGACCTGAGCGTTGTTGCTAACTCTATCACAGTCACTTCTCAGAACGAGAAGACTACCCTCCTCGGCAAGACCAAGCAGGAGTAAGTTTATACAATTGGAACATTGCAATTGGACTATTCGGAGCTAACGTTGCCGTCAGCTATGCCTCCATCCTGAAATGGATCTCCTTCTTCAACACTGAAGTCAGCCTGAACCTCGGCGACTGGTCTGGTCGTCTCACTGGCCGCATCCCCTACAACAAGAAGGCCGTCGAGGAGTCGCAGCAGGCTACTCTCAAGGCCGTTGGTGTTGCTGAGGCTTACCTTGCCAACAACACCTTCCTCGTTGGCGAGCGCATCACTCTTGCTGATCTCTTCGCTGCTGGCATCATCCAGCGCGGATTCGAGTTTTTCTTCGACAAGAAGTATCGTGAGGAGAACCCCCACGTTACTCGATGGTTCGAGACTATCCGCAACCAGGAGATCTATGCCTCTGTCGCTGAGAAGATCGAGTTCCTCGAGACTCCCAAGCTGACCAACACCCCCCCTAAGAAGCCCGAGCAGCCCAAGAACCAGCAGCCCAAGAAGGAGGAGAAGCCCGCTGAGGAGGCTCCTGCTGCCCCCAAGCCCAAGCACCCCATTGAGGCTCTCCCCAAGGCTTCCGTTGCTCTCGATGAGTGGAAGCGAACCTACTCCAACGAGAAGGATCACGACACCGCCATGAAGTGGTTCTACGACAACTTCAAGTTCGAGGGTGAGGGCGAGTATTCTCTGTGGAAGGTTGATTACAAGTACAACGATGAGCTTACCCTCGTCTTCATGTCCAACAACTTGATTGGTGGCTTCAACAACCGTCTTGAGGCTTCCCGCAAGTACCTCTTCGGTACCGCCGCCGTCTACGGCGAGAACAACAGCTCTGTCATCCAGGGTGCCTTCGTCATCCGCGGCCAGGACTACCTGCCCGTCTTCGACGTTGCTCCTGACTACGAGAGCTACACCTTCACCAAGCTGGACCCCACCAAGGAGGAGGACCGCCAATTCGTCTCCGACACCTGGGGCTGGGAGAAGGGCATCGTTGTCGATGGCAAGGAGCTTCCCAACGCCGACGGTAAGGTCTTCAAATAAACGGTTGGCTGGGATGACGGGGAGGGATTTGATGATAATGGTTTATGGTTAAAAACGATTTGGGAGGGGAAATGAATCATGACGGTAGGGCCGGGATGGCTCAATAAGGTCCCTCAGGTCAGGCAGCACGTAAGATGCAACGCCTGCAAATGGTCACTCTTGACGAAACAAAAACGGACAATAGAGACAAAATCATACTGAAACCAAACCATGTTCCTCAACCCTTTTCCTAGTGACTACTTGCGTTTCCAAATATGTCTGTTGGTATCCATGTGAACTGGTGATGATGGTATCTCTATGCGTTGGGTATCATAGACAAGCTGCCCAGCTTGTGGAGCCAATAAATTCATAATCATGTCTCTCTAAGTCATGAATTTGTGCTATGCTTATTTTCTTTATCCATTCCTTTACTTCCTGTATGTTGAGCTGGTGATGGTGTCATGAGGAGGGTAGCAGATAGTTTGGATCCAGCTTGAAGGGTTGCTTCCTCATGTACTGACTGATGTCACTCTGGTGCGAGAGGGCGTTGAGATAGTCGTGGACCTGAGGCAGCACCTCGTTCTGCTCGGAGTCCAGCCCCGAGAACTCGGGAATCTGGAGGATGTTGAACGGCTCGCTGCGGGCCTTTTCGAGGGAGTCGTCGACGAGGACGGTGTTGGTCTGGTCCCAGCGCCCGCCGGCCGAGGCCAGCGGGTGGGAGTCTGAGATGCGCTTGTTGGCCCAGATGCTGGTGAGGCGCTTGTACACCTGGACCTTGGTGTTGTACTCGGCGTCGGACAGGCCGAAGCGGTCGCGGGCCCAGATGACCAGGCAGCGCTCGCGCTGGGAGCGGTTGAGGAGCTGGTCGACCATCTTGGAGACGTTCTCGGGGCGGGCCGAGGACCAGATGGCGACGTAGAAGGTCTCGAGGCAGTAGGAGAGGAAGGCTTTGGCGTGGGGGCGCTCGACAAAGTTGAAGGGTCGCCGCTTGTTCGGGCGGTAGAGGAGGGTGCCGTTGAGGTCCATGATGATGAGGATGCGACGGGGTTGGGCGAGGTCGCGAGGTTCGAGGCTGGCCTGGGCGAGGTACTGCGGTGAGGGCTCGGGGACACCGCCGGAAGCTGCGCTGGGTGCTGTTCTGGGCGGCGACTCGGGCTTTGAGGATGGTCCGGTCGGGGGGTTGAAGGATGGTAACGGGGGACTGGGAGGGTTGAGGTTAATGGACAGTCGTTTAAGCAAGGCGGGGTGCCAATTGTGAGGCCGTGATGGCGAATGCGACCTACTTGGTAACTGAGCCGTCCGAATTTTGTTGTATTAATGTCAACCCAGGGATGAAGACTTGTGCTGTGGCGGGGTTGAGTGCTGTTGATGATGATGGCTGTGATGGTGGTTGTGCGGCTGCAGCCCGTCGCGATTCTTCCAGCTGTTGCTGCTGCTGCTGCTGCTTCTGCTTTTTCTGCTTCTTTTGCTTCTTCGCCAGCCGAGGCGGCACATAACCCGCCATCATCGCTGTACGTAGTTCAGGAACGTAAAGTGGTATTGATGCTGCTGAAGGTTTCTGCAAGGGCTTGGGAGGCGGTTTCGGATGAGCTCTTATAGGTGATGGCGTTTGCTCAGGCGCCGTTGAGTTTTGTAGGGTAGGATCTGCCGTTCTAGAGATGGGATGTGTGAGGTAGAACGTGCGCATCAATCCAGCTATGTACTGATCGAAAACGCGACTTGATCTAGCAAGCGGCGGCATGAAGGGGGAGAGGAAGAGGATTCTAGGGCGAATTGGTACTTTTTGGATTCCATCTGATTTTTTTTTCAGGTCGTACCAACCTCATGAAGTTCACTTGATGCGCCAAACAAAAAAGGCCCTGCCGATCGCGGGGCAGTTCGGAAGATACGTACCGGGATTTTTTTCTCAAACGGTCGATATATGCATATATCGGGATTATCGATAAGATCTCAAGGTGGGCTTATCAGCGAAAGCTGCAAAAAAAAAGTACAAAAACTTGATACATTCAACCGCCTCCCAACCTTGAGTTTACGTCACAGGACATTTTCTACCACGACCGAGTTATAATGATTCTAGGAGGAACGGACATTGCCTCGAACACCAATAAAATGGTACCGAAACGAAAGATTGGCTCAACCGGCCTCCAGCGACGTGTGCGACCAAGACGACAGGACGACTGGGAAACGGATCATGAAGAAAGTCAAGCTTCATCGAGTGATGAGGAGGAGGTCGAGGAACAATCAAGTCGACGGAGAAGACATGATGGCGAGGATGAAGCAGAGGATGAATCGGAAGACGAGTCTGGCTCCGACCAAGACGAAGAGGTAAGCTTAAAACATTGCTCACGATGCGATACCTATTCAATTACTTACATCACCCCCCTCCTAGGATGACGATGACGACGACGAACCTGCTGCACCAAAAATAGACCTCTCCTCCATATCCTTCGGCGCCCTCGCAAAAGCCCAAGCCTCCCTCCCCGCCTCAAAACGCAAATCAAAACCAGCCTCAGCCCAAGACACCGCCCAAGAGGACCTACAATCTCTCTCCGCCCGCAAATCCACCATTGCCACCACGTCCCGCTCCAAAGACGACCCTAAACCGAAACGCTCCTCCAAGCACGCGCCCCAGGAGCAGTCCTCCAAGCGCCAAGTCTCGCGCCGCCGCGAGGTCGTCTCCGACGTCAACCCCCGCCGGCAGCACCGCGACCCCCGCTTCGACCCCCTCGTAGGCCGCCTCGACGAGGAGAAGGCCGCCAGGAACTACGCCTTCCTGGACGAGTACCGCGACCAGGAGATGGCCGACCTCCGCGCCAGGATCAAGAAGACCAAGAACGCCGAGGACAAGGAGCGCCTCAAGCGGCAGCTCTTCTCCATGGAGTCCAGGAAGAAGGCCCGCGTGCGCAAGGAGGAGGCGGACAAGGTGCTCAAGGAGCACCGCATGAAGGAGAAGGAGCTGGTCGCGCAGGGCAAGACGCCCTTCTACCTCAAGAAGAGCGAGCAGAAGAAGAAGCAGCTCATGGAACGGTACGCTGGCATGAGCAAGGGTCAGGTCGACCGGGCCATTGAGCGAAAGAGAAAGAAGGTGGCTGGCAAGGAAAAGAAGGAGCTGGATTCGTTGCAACGGAGGCCCCGAGATTAATGAACCGTCTCTGAGCAAAATATGTTATCATGGTCAAATCGTTTGGCCTCAAATAGAAAGCGTTCTCATGTGGCCGTCTTTTTTATCGTCTATGGTATAGGACATACACCCTCTCCAGCCCTCCTTTTAGGTCGTCTAAATAGTGGTACACATACGGGGTGTTGTAAAATACATAAATGTTGTACATGATTAATGATACAAGCGAGTGAGTAGCAGGGTGTCTTCCTCAGCCTCTTACAGAAAGCCCGCTTTTTACAAGACTCTCCTGGAACATTTCACGGCAGCGCACCTTGCTTCCGAGACGAGCGCATAGAAGGAACGCGCCGCTGAGCTTGCGGTGCAGACTATAAGTCTCTTCGGGCGGGGGAGACAGACGCTCGCGCAGCATGACAGGGATCAAAGCCTTGACGCGCTCGGTAATGGTCTGGTCCTTGAAGTCGTAGACGTCCGGGGCAGACGAGAGGAAGGGCTCGGCAAGGGTGAGGACCGACTGCGTGTGCGCTTCGAGCATGACCTTGCTCTCGTGGCCCGTCAGATAACCAAGACTCTCGGATAGGTCCTTGACGGCGGCGCGATCGCCGCGAGAAGCGGCCTGGAGGAGTTGGACGTACTCTGTCACGAACTTTTCAGGGAACTCGCGGGAGGCACCAAAGTCGAGAAGCTCAAGCTTCTTAGTATCCGCATTGTACAGGAAGTTTGTCCAGTTGGGATCCGTCTGCATAAACCTGAACTCTGTGATTTCCCGGAGACAAAGCTGCAAGATCTGAGTACCAATCCAATCGCGCTGTTCCTGGGTGAATGACTTGACACGAGTGACACCAATGCCGTCCATCCAGTCCATTGTGAGAACCTGCTTGCCCGACGCCTCGGGATAGACAGCAGGAACGACAAAAATGTCATCTTGAGACCCAAGCAGGTCCCTGTAGCGCATGACACATTCGGCTTCACGCAGATAGTCGCATTCCCAGCCAAGCTCGAGACGGGCATTGTCAATGGTCTTGTTGAGGTATAGACCCTTGGGGAGGAGTTTAGTAGCAGTCAGGAGGATACTCAAATTGTCAAGGTCTGAGTTGATGGAGTCGGCAACGCCGGGAAACTGAATCTTGACGGCGACGCGATGGCCGTTGGATTTGAGGACCGCTTTATGTACCTGGCCAATGGAAGCGGCAGCAACCGGCTTCTCTTCAAATTCACTAAAAAGCTCTCGCCATTCAGCTCCGAGGTTGGAGGCGAGGACCTTGTCCCGTTGCCACGCGGGCATATAATCGGCACGATCCTGGACTCGCTGCAGTACCTCCTGAATAGGCGCAGGCAGCATCTTCGTGTCCTGAAAACTCATCATCTGGCCGAGCTTCAAGGCAGCACCGCGCATGCGTGAGAGTTTGGCGACTAGACGTTCCATATTCTTGCCGCTGAGCAGGACGGAACCCTCGCCACCGCTACCGAACGCACGACTAACACTCTCCGACATGGCACCTCCAAGCATACCGGCAGCGAGACCACCATAATTCCATATGCGACTAAAACGAGATGCAGGGACAGCAGATTCACGTAACGCATGTGCTGAGTAAGGGCGGTGCAGAGGATTGGCATCTTCCTCTGAATCGGGAACGACACTCTCACGAATTCCTTCCGCAACATCTTCGGTGGAGAGATTGAGTGACGTCGCTGACACAGGTTCGATAATATCAGGTTTGGAGACGGGACCGGCTCTTTCTGATGCCTCCTTGGCAGTCTTCGTGGGTTCTTTTGTCTTCGTAGGATCTTCAAGCTTCGTCACGGGGTCTGATGGGCTTGGTGCCAGTGGGGTTTCGGACTTGATCTTATCCGTCAACGGAGCGTTTGGAGTTGGTGCCGGAGATGGTTCGGGTTGAATAGGAGGAGGGTTAGGCCAATGCCGCAATGGATGCTCTTTGGCAGAGCCTCCAGGCGGTTTGCTTCGGACACCAGAGGCACCTCGCTGTTTTCTGACAGAATCGAGAATCTTGGAGCCTCGACTGGTGTGAAAGATGTTGACATCAACGCCAGAGGGTAGGTCAATTTCTTCTTCCTTAGCCTGAGCCGATCTCAAATTGGCGACAGCTTCTGCGAAGGAGTCATCTTTAGCTTGTGGCGACTTGGCATTGTCCTCTCGCACAATTTCTCTCTCGACTGGAATCGTCTGTACGTGCTCGTAGCTCGGTTCTGGTTCCCCCACTATTGGTACATCCTGCTCAGTTGCGGTTTCGTGGCCGGGATGTCGCTTCTCGGAACCCGGTCGACTATTTTCGTTCGACGTGTGAGCTTGGGGAGCTTGCTTGGCAGTCCTGCTCCTTAGCGCAGAGGCAACACTCGACGTGCGACTGTAGACATCGATTTGGCGAGACCGGAGGGCAATGTGCTTGGAGGCGACGGACCGGGAGGCATTGAGGACTGCCGCGAGGTCGATGGCGAAGTCGACGAACCTCATGTGGGACGGGGAAGCTACGCAAGGTCGAATATCCGCGTGCGCATCGAGAAGAGGGAGAGGAGAGGCCCGATATTGAAAAGAAGGTGGGATGTTCGGGTGTGTCCAACAAAATAAATGGCCCCATCATCGAAAAGCTGCCATGATGCCTTTCGTTGGCGGAATATGCATCTAAAGGGGCCCGGCCCAGCTGTAAATCAACGTCACAATGAGAATCGACCTTCCGGCTTAATTAATTGTATGAATAGAGCGTGAACTCATTCTGACCTCGATTCTCCTTTGTTTCTCGTGATTTTTGCTTATATGCTCGTTTTGGAGAAGGACGGTTGTCGTATTAACATTTTTGAGCTAATTCACCCTTTGAAATTAGTAGCATGTCCCTATTCTATTTGAACAGACCGAGTCAACCCGTGCCACCACCAATCTAGTTTTGTAATTGTCGTTATCCAAACGCCCTGCTCAAAAGTCCATCCTGTAAATACACTTAATCAACAACAATAATTTCGTGCTGAGTGAAGTATCGGATATCTCGATAAAGAAAATCATCAGCTGGGAATCGGTCCCTTGTATACTAATGCTCAAGACAGTTCGTTCTGTCTATTTCTTCCCTAGCTCTTCACTTTTTTGAACTGGCTCTGCTGACAGACCTCAGGAGGGACCCTCTGGGTTTCATAGGTGTCGACTGGCCAAACGAATTTCCCGACATCCGTTCAGGAGTACCGATCTTGCTCCATAGCCTCTGCGCTGCAGGCGTCAAACCAGCCGAAACTCGGGGACTGCTCGGGAACTTTGGCACTGGAGTCTTGTCCACTTTCCCCGTGAACCCGTTTCTCGTAGATTCCTTCTTCGACTTTGCTATCCGGTCGACCATCCGTTCATGCAAACTTTCCCTTTCTCTCTGGTCTTGAAGTCTGAATGGGCTTGGAGTATCGTCACCCGCCACCAGGTTAATAAGTGGCGGGGTAGGGCCTGGCTCAGGCTCATCATCTTCATCATCGACAAACGAATATCCATTGACTCTAGGCGTCTCCCCGCCTCCTAAAACGCTAGAGTCTTGGTCCTCCCGTCGAGGTTTCCCAGCGATAGCATCTCGTACAGCGGACATGGTCGGAGAAGGTGGTCTCGCAGGGACGTGAGGTTGTGGCATCCTGGTGTTCTCGTATGCAATAGCTTTGGGTGCCATTTTCGAAGCCTCCTCAGCCTTTTGGAAGACTGTGACCACACCGTCCTCAACACCATCGGGGCCAAACATCAGATTGTTTTTGGGCATAGAGTTCCACGTATCAGGCCTTGCTGGTCGATCGTCTTTGTCCTTGATGGCTAGCCGGTCGCGCTTGTAACCGTCATCGATTAGACTTCGAGTTTGGCTCAGCTTGTCTTCAACTTCCTTCTGCTTGATCATCTGCTTTGATGGAAGCTTGTTCCCTCGCCAAAGCCACGCATACTTTTCGGCCTTCTTCTGGTTCTGTTTATCCACGAGTTTGTAGAAGCTCTCATTATCCTCGCTGGTGTAGGTCTCTTGAAATTTTGAGAGACTCATGTTCGTGGCCACCTGTGGTTGCGATTCAGCAGCAGCAGAGGCAACAGATCCAGGTGTATCTGCGCCATATGCAGATGGTGTTTGATCTCCAGTTAGGGTCAGCCTCGACCTGGAATCCGAGGCAGGGTTGCGCCGGCCAGGTGTCATGACATGTTGTAGCCTTCGGCCAGCACTCGATATCCAAGCAGCATCTTTGGATTCGAGGGCATCCAGATATTCCTGCTGAGTTTCCGTTTCCAAGAGACCAGGGAAGAAATCGCGAGCAATAATTTGTGAGAGGGTGTCCGTGTACGTGTCCTCATCCAGAACCTTCCTGGGTCGTTTGATCTTCTTAGCTGGAGGAGGGGGTGGCATCAAATCCGTGTCAGTCCTTTTACGGACCAGGGCACTGGAGGTGCCTGATTGTTTAGTGTCCATGATTGGCGCAAGGACACATCAGACAGGGTCGCCAAACGTAAGCGGGATTCCCAGACCTTGCAGCGTATGAGTCAAGATAGT
Organism: Rugonectria rugulosa; assembly: GCA_023509875.1. NCBI lineage: Eukaryota > Fungi > Ascomycota > Sordariomycetes > Hypocreales > Nectriaceae > Rugonectria > Rugonectria rugulosa. The sequence continues at coordinate 70,846 of JALNIO010002824.1, forward strand.
CTGTCCGTCAGCGAAGTATTTTGTTGAGTTTGATGAATCCAGAGTCTCGACATGATGTTGGTGGAGGAGGAGAGAGCGCAGGCAGACTACCAAACGATCTGCCTGACATTTGAGATGACGGCGACGGGACTTGATTGGTGGGGCCGACTATGGTGGGGCACTGTTGCTTGTGACTGCCTCATGTTGGTGTGGTTGCAGATGCAACTGGGAGCTCTCCACTGGATCAGATATGCAACTATCCGACACGCCTTCTATTCTGGGAGGTACCTACCTTGCTCCCCTCCTCCCTTATCCATGCCTTGGCTCCATAAGGTACATGTACATTACTCGGGTGAGTGAGTGAGATGGAGATGCGGATGCGGGTGGCGATCGATCGGTTTGGTGCGGCATCGGCCTTTTTTTTTCCAACAATGTACTTGTAATCCTCGGTGAACGGTAAACCATCAACTGCGAACGTTGAAACTTGGAACGCGACTCACGCTAGACCACTACCCTTACTGATCTTGGCAGGGACTTCAGGGCACATTGGGTGAGCAGAGCATTCCGCAGGACCTCTAGCGACCTGATCAGCCACTAACATCATCCGTGGTCAGCGGGTGTCAGTGACACCAGCAAACCAGGCACGCAGGCACGGTGAAAGAAGCCTGGAACCTTCCCTCCGTCCCGCATCTCGCTCCACTAAGAAGCCGACCAGCCTAAGTGGACTTGGTGGACGCCCACCCGCACTTTTGCTACCTGCCTTTTGCCTCCGTTGAACCAATCTTTTCCTTCTCGACAGCCTCGCCCATTTTCGACCTGACACCCTCGATCCTCGAACTGCTTACCCCTCGAGCGCGGTATCGTGACCAACAGACAACCCCCTCGTTCGACCTCAGAGGCCCTTGCTGCTGCGCTCGGCGCATTCTATCGCAGTATCTCGGAGCCCGAGTCCCACCCCGACCTGTCATCCTGAGCTTCCCCACGTTCGCCCCTCCTCGAATCGACCTCTTTGACTCGTTGAAATTCGGTATCCGTCGCCATGTCCGAGACGGCTGTCGACTGGAAGAATAAGGGCAACAAGGCCTTCGCGGCTGGTGACTGGCCTGCTGCTATCGAGCTCTATTCAAAGGCTGTCGAGCTTAACAACAAGGAACCCACCTTCTTCACCAACCGTGCTCAGGTTCGCAAACTATTCGATGCTGGATATTTGTACTACAACTTTCTCGTTCACGGGGATACTGACATTCTTACTTCCTCTTCATTAGGCCTACATTAAGTCTGAAGCCTATGGATATGCCATCGCTGATGCAACCAGTGCTCTTGAAATCAATCCCAAGTTGGTCAAGGTAGGCAGCTCCTCGTGACTATTGCAAACTGGATCAAGTGCTGAAATAAAGTCTTGGTACATAGGCGTACTATCGACGAGGCTTGGCAAAGACGGCCATCTTGCGACCTAAGGATGCTATCGACGACTTTAAACAATGCGTCAAACTCGACCCCAACAACAAGGATGCGAGGTTGAAGTTGGAGGAATGCAAAAAGATTGTACGTCAGTTGGCATTCTTTGCCGCTATTGAGGTCGGCGATGAACCCTCTGCGGCCGAAGGACTCGATCTCAGTTCTATGGAAGTTGAACCTGGTTATGACGGCGTAAGACTGGGCGACACCATGACTCAAGAGTTCATTGACGACATGATTGAGAGATTCAAGACGGGGAAGAAGATTCACCGAAAATACGTCTACCAGATTGTTATCGCCATCAGAAAGCTTGTATATGACGAGCCTACTATGGTCGAGGTCGAGGTTCCCGATGACGTTCAGTTGACAGTCTGTGGTGACACTCACGGTAAGAAAATCTAGGCACAGCAGTGACAACTACATGCTGACCAGGCTGTTCCAGGACAATACTTTGATCTCATGGAGCTGTTCCGACGAAACGGACTTCCCAACGATAAGCACTGGTACTTGTTCAACGGTGACTTTGTTGATCGAGGTTCCTGGTCGACTGAGATTGCCCTGTTGCTGTATGCTTATAAGTGGTTGAGGCCAAACGGCTTCTTCCTGAATCGCGGAAACCACGAGACGGACGACATGAACCGGGTTTATGGTTTTGAGGGTGAATGCAAGGCCAAATATAATGAGAGGCAAGTTATCCCTGACCGCGCACGTGGCACACCGCATACTAACAATAAAGCAGAGTCTTCAAGCTTTTCTCCGAGAGTTTCTCTGCCCTGCCCTTGGCAACCCTCATTGGCAAGAAGTTCTTGGTTCTACATGGTGGTTTGTTCTCTGACGACAGTGTCACCCTGGACGACATCCGTAAACTGAACCGACACGGCCAACGACAACCCGGCCAGGCTGGCTTGATGATGGAGATGCTTTGGACCGATCCCCAGGAGGAGCCTGGCCGAGGCCCCAGCAAACGAGGCGTTGGTATGCAGTTTGGCCCTGACATCACAAAGAAGTTTTGTGAGAAGAACGGTCTCGAAGCTGTTATCCGCAGTCACGAGGTTCGCATGGATGGTTATGAGGTTCAGCACGACGGCCGGTGTATTACTGGTATGTTTATTCTCGAAACTGGTTTTGTGCGCCGTTGCTCACTGACCTGTGTAGTCTTCTCTGCCCCCCGATATTGCGATTCAACGGAGAATCGTGGTGCTTACATCAATATCGGCTCTGATTATAAGCTCAAATATGAGCAGTTTGATGCCGTGCCGCATCCAGATATCCGTCCAATGGTAGGTTGATCCTAATGGCTTGTATGTTTCCCACTGACATTGTCCAGGCATATGCCCAAAGCTCCCTTATGTCATCTCTGATGTAAAAGTAAGGTATAGGAATTGGAGTCAGGGTGGACAAGCGGGTTTTAGACGGGCTAAGACGAGGCATGTCCATGGCGCATCGGATCGGACCATTTGCGTGGCAGGTTTGATGGAAATGTACAGAAACATTTATACCCATCTAGAGTACAAAAACATGTATTGGGTCAAGTTGGTTCAAATGACCTCTCATGACTTCCACAGTTCGTCTTGGCCATCAGTTCCAACCATTGCGCCTAGCCAATCTGAGCATTGGCAGACTTGGAGAGAGCATTGAACACCATTGTCATTGGTACCCCTCCATGCAGTGATGGCTGCTGAGAAGGATCCCAGATCAGGTCGAGGAACACGCAGCCAGCAGTGACTGCCCTGCACCTTGAGGATATCGAGAGAGATGGCCTCGCCCGTGAGACCGAGGAACTGCCGCAGTGCCGCGGTGCAGTATAATTTGACTTGCAAGTTGTCCAGCTCAGCGGGTGAATCATCGTGTGTGATGAGCTCCAGGTGGGCGTAGGAGAAGGGCGGAGCTTTGATGGTGCATGTTAGGATGTCATGGGATTTTTGTAAATCTTTTTGCTGAAAGATGGACTTTTGCGTCCCGGGCTCTGAGACTTGTGTCATGATTGAACTTTACTGGATATAGTGTGCGAAATTGGTGAAGATGAAAAAGGTTATAGACGTTGGATGAGTCGAGTTATGCGAAAGAACTTCGATGGACCCCTGGTTGATGGCTGAGTGGATACGGGGGAGCCCTTTGATGTCAAACCCGCTTATTTGCATAAACACTTCCTTGACATTTGAATCCGGGGACGCTCAACCTTTAAGTCGTCAACTCTTTCACCTACCTCAACTACCCTCAGTCCCGTCGAAACCTCGCGCATCTCCCGCCCGCTGAAGCGCCTCTCCTTCATTGCGATTTTCCGATTCACGAGCGGCCATGTCGACCTCTGCCAACTTTGTCACGTCCGGACAGCAGCGCCACTTGCGCGCCTGCATGGTCTGCTCCATCGTCATGACATATACTGTACGCTCCCCGAACTCCCACACGTTTCGATTTTTTTTTGTCTCGGTTAGCTGACGAAAAGGAATTAAACTACACAGCGCTTCCGCGACGAAGGCTGCCCCAACTGCGAAGAGTTCCTCCGCCTGCAGGGCTCCCAGGAGCAGATCGAGAGCTGCACGTCGCAGGTCTTTGAGGGCGTCATCACCCTTGCCAACCCGGCGCGCTCGTGGATCGCCAAGTGGCAGCGCCTGGACGGCTACGTCGGCGGCGTGTACGCCATCAAGGTGTCGGGCCAGCTGCCCGACGACATTCGCACGTCGCTCGAGGAGGAGTACAGGATACAGTATATTCCGTAAGATGAACCACCACAGGACAACAAGTTCCCTTTTTTGAGAAAATGTCAAAACTGACGAGGAAATCTGGGCAGACGAGATGGAACCGAGACGGAAACAGACTCATAGGAAGAGCAACCGATAACGAATTCTTAATTGGTATATTACTGGACCCGGCGAACACGGCGTTAGATGGATTTGGACAGGCGAAGGAGGTAGCATGGAATAAGGGAGCAGTCATGTTGAAGACGTGGGGAAAAAAATAATCACCATTGTGGTATCTGCCATATACAATTCTACCTCATCCCAAACGCCAAGTGCATTTTCAATCCATTTGTGCAAGCTATGTGTTCCCAAACGCCGCCATATAAAATCGGAATCATCGTGAAATGCTCATCAAATTCTAATTGCCCCTCTGCTTCTTACCAGGCGGCATGCTGAAACCATTCATGGGTCTCGATCGCTTCCTCTCCATCTCCTCCTTCATGATGCGCTCTGCTTCGCTCATCTTCTTGGGCTGCTCGAAAGCATTAGGCTTCTTGGAACCAGACGACAAAGCATTCTTCTTGGCCTGCGCAAAGACATTCTTGGTCTGCGGCTTACCGCCAAGTTTCATGGAAATGCCCCCGAACCCGCTCGGCTTGGCAGCAGGTGCCGGCGTAGGATCTTTCGGTGTTTCAGTATCTCCCTCAGGCTTTGCCACCTCGTCCTCGTTCTTGGGTGTCGCGGCGACCGCCGGCTCTGAAGTGGTTGTCGGTTTTGCACCAAACGATAATTTTATCTTCTCGCCATCTTGTCTTTTGAGTTCGCGGGCCTCACTGTCCTCCTCGGTCGGTTCGTCCTTGTCTTTAGAGCCTGCGACCGCCTGTGCTCGCTTGATTTGCTCCCGAATCATGCGTTGCTCCAGCTCTTCGTTGCCCTGATCCTGAGCCTCCTTGCGCCGCAACGCCTCTTTCCTCCTCAATGCTTCGGGAGAGTTGTCGATCCAGGCGATGTGGATGCCCTTTTCGTCTTCTTCAACCCTGCAAATTCCTTCGCGACCGAGGTGTTTCGCAAAAACGGTCAAAGAGGGCCATTTTGTGGCGTTCATATGAATGTGTTCCTTATTGGCACTTGCAAAAGTCAGCAGATGCGCGCATACAGAGAATCAAGGTGGACTTACATGTACTCTTGGTAGAAATGATTTATGTTCACTTTTTTCTCTCCGTGGCCGGTTCTTAAAAGGAGGAGGAAGTCGCGCAGGAACTGATTGCTGAAATCGTTGATGAACTTCTTGGGATCTTCGCCGACGATGAGCATTTGGCGAACGTGACTCTCGGACTGCGTATGCATCTTGAAGCCGTTGGCATCGCGACATTGTTTCTGAACGATTAGCACCACAGTCGCCTAGATTCACGAGGGGATGTGCTTACTTCACAAATTTGGCAGAACCAGCGAAGGCGCTGAAGGCCCTTTGATTTCATGCGATTCGCGACATATTTGGTGGACCCGACCTCGGCCTTGGGCATGGTGGGCGGAAGTGAGGAAGAGCTGGGGGATCGGAGTAGGCGACGTTGGGGTTGAACTCGAAGTTGGGCCTATTGTTCGAGTGTTGTATGGATCTTGATAAGTCCAGAGTTCGAGTTGAGGTTGCGGCATGGAAGAGATGATGCCTGACAGGGGTCTCGAGGAAGGGTGGCGGGGGCTAGATCGAAAGTGGATTAGCGCTATAGCTTTTATTCAGCAGACGTCTGTACTGTCAAGTACCGGTACCTCAAATCTCTATCGCAAAGAATCGCTACAGTACAAGCTACCTATGTCCCATCACCATCATAGTCGATTTAGAAGTCAAAAACACCATTGAAGAAATCCGACAAGATAAGGGGTAGTATTAATCTTTATAATAGGTATTTTTTTTT
>JALNIO010002828.1:0-10627 GCA_023509875.1 Rugonectria rugulosa
CCGGCTCGGCTTCTCCAATCTCATCCTCCACAAGTCTCGGCGCATGATGGTCGTCTGACGCTGATGGGTGGTCTCGGGGCGCTTCGTTCGCGAAATAAGGCTCGACACTTGCTGATGTGCCATTGGCGTACGGTGAGTGAGGTCGCTTATACTCGTCATCTGTTACTGGCTCCGGCTTCAACTGTACTGGAGAGATGGCTTTGGGCAACAACGACTCCATCTTGAGGAGACGTTGATCAAAGTGGCCGAATTGGGTCAACATGCTCGACAAAGTTGACTGGACAGCATTAAGTCCATCCAAGATGTCTGCTTGAGCCTTGTCGGTGCTGTTTCCATTTTTAGTAACCTTACTCGAAAATTGTGAGACTTGGGGTCCCTACGCTTTTGGGACGGGGTCACGATATTTGCACTCCACGCCCTTCTCCTTACACGTCTTACACGGCTTCGTCTCGTCGCATTTTGCTTTGAGTTGTCGGCAGCTGTCGCAAGCCTGCGCAATATGGTTAGTCCTCTGTCGCAAACATCATACTATCGCCTGTTCGAACCTGAGATGCTCTTGTGTTCTTCTTCTTGGGTTGTACGTAAACATTGTAATAGTGGTCGTTCGGGTTATAGCCGGGAAGTGGTGGTTGAGACTGCGAAGTTGGGGTCGGTGGTGGCTGCTGTTGCTGTACAGGGGGCGGTGCCTGTTGCTGCTGCTCGTAGGAAACCTGGTGCGGAATGGGAGTGGGAGGAGGATAGCTTGGAGTTCGGTAACCACCCGGAGTCGGGGGCATTGACGGCGGGTTATCGTAGTTCATGTGTCGCGGTTGAGACTCCGGGTATGCGCCCGGAGGTAGAGGTGGAGGGTGAGTCAGTTGCGGCGTCGAGGGCAGAGGTTCAGGCGCATGCGCATGCGGATGCGCATGGCCCGTCGAGCTCGGTCGTCGCTGGTCTTCGGAGGGATCCCGCTTTATAGTAGGTTCCCTGGGAGGATACGGCTGGTAAGGGGGATGCGCCGGCGAGGGAGGCGGGGGCTGGTGATGCGGGTGCTGCTGCTGGTGATGGTGAGGCGGCGGCGGTTGCTGCCGGTAGTGGTCTTGCATGGGAGCGTAGGGCTCTGGCTCATGATGCCGACGGTCAACTTCGGGGTGCGGCAGCGTAGGAGGATGGTGAAGAGGAGGTGGTGCAGATGTGGACGGCGTCGGAGGGGCAGAGGGGTGCTCGGCTGATCGAGGAGGATAGTGTTGATACGGGCTCGGTCCGGGATGGTGAAGCGCACCAGGAGGAGGCGGCGGCGGCGGCAGATGTGTCGACTGAGGATGGTGAGGATGAGAGTGAGGATGCGGGAGCGATACGCCTTGTTGAGGTGCGCCGGCCGGCCATGAGGAAAGGCGAGGGCGTTTACTGTCGGGAGGTGCTGGATCCATGCTTGGTGCTATATATGTACAGTAGTAGTACCTGCACACATAATCAGGAGTGAGACGAAGTGTAGAGCAGGGACCACAGAGAGGCGGTGGCCATGGGACAGCTTTGACAGAGGCGAGGCGAAGAGGGCCCCGGGGAGACGAGCTTCCTGGTAGTTGGGAGCTGGAGGGGCGATGATAATTGGGCCCTTCAGCAATGGCAGTTGAGAGACCGGGTCGGCATGGGGGCGGGCGTGTCCGGAACAACTGGGGGATGATGACATGTACGGATGGGCAAGTACCGTACCGTCAATGAGGGAGAGGGAGAGGGAGGGAGCAGAGCAGAGTTTGACGGGATGGGAGACGTCAACAAGCTCGAGTGCAGTACAAGCCCCAGGTCGGTCCCAGCGACGCGGTGGGATCAGCAGTTGGGCAGAGACGAGCGAGATTCGACCAGACCAGCTCCGGCTTGCTTGCTTGCTTGCTCCAGGGACAGAGCACAGTGGGGCTCGCCAGCGAACAGGGCGCGCAACGCTGCAAGGAAGAGACGAGGACGGGGACGATGCGTGGCGGAGCGAGGCGAAAGTCAAAGGGGAGGAGAGAGATTGGGACTTGGGGACAGAGAGGTGCGAGGTAGGAGGTGGGAGGTGTGAGTGACGAGGAACGGTATGATGTCGACGGACGTCGAGATTGAGGGAAGCGCAGCTTTCGCAACGATGGCGCACTGGCGGCACTAGAGGAGCGTCTGGGACTGGGAACGGGGACGGGGACGGGGACTGGGACTGGGGGACGGGCTCGAGGAGAGGAGGAGAGGAGGAGGGGGGTGGGCGTCAGTCATCAACAACAACAGCCTCAAAAAGAACTGCAAGCCAGAGAGTCAAAAAGACGGTCTGAGCCGGGGTGTGCGAGTGGACGAGAGGCTACTGAGAGCCAATTGAGGAACCGACCCTGCCGACTTTGACAGTCGGAGAGGCTAGCAGGGCCCAGGGGTGTCGAAGAACCCGGCTGCTTGGCAGTCGGACTGGGGATGATGTCGGCGAGAGAGGGTGCCCTGCGAGCCCGTTTTTTTTTCTCCTCTGCCACCCACACGCCGGCCGTTGAAGTAAAGTCACTGTACCTGGAACCGCCCTTGGCTGGGGCCGTCAGGCACTCGGGGGTTTCGGGGCAGAGGGGATGGGAAGGGAAGGGACTGTGAGGGGAGGGGGGGGTTGAGCTCGTTGAGCCTTCAGGTACTGTACGTAAGAGATGATGGAAACCTTTGCAAATCGTCGTTGCGCTTGCTTTCGGTTGTAACAGGCGAGGCCTTGGTAACCAAAGTACTCCGTATACACTGTAGGCAAGCCGGAGGAGGGTAATGGTTATCCGACTGGCGAAGGGGTGGATAATTGGTGATTGGAGTCCACAGACAAAAGGACTCCCTCTCGCTCGTTATTGGGGATGAAGGTTGAGAATTGGGGCTGGTGGATGAGAGAGCGATGGGTGACAAAGACTCTCGGCCGGCTGTTCAGTTTACTGCCGCACGAAGCCAAACGGGGAGACCGGGCCAGGCCGGCCAAGACAAAGTAGAAGAGAGCTCAATTGGGGGGTGTTGTCGTATGAGGGCGGACACCAGGGGCGCGGCTTCGTTTGTGCTTCAGAACCGGATGCTGAAGTGTCGGCAGAGCGTAGGTAACGGGATGCAAGAGGAGGAGAAGAAGGCAGGAGGAACAGGAAAAAGCAAGCAACCAAGCGCGAGATGCGATGCACAGCCAACTCAACACCGCAACTTCGAGATGAGGTGGGAAGGATGGGAGAAGAAAGTGGCGGACGAGGCAAGGCCACCAGCCAAGGCCAGCGCAACTGGGCTGAGCCGGGCTGCACACGGAGCTGCGCGGCGGTCGAGCAGAAGGCACTTTGCACGCAGTACGGAGTACGGAGTACGGTACGGATAGAAAGCACCTTAGCTGCTGCAGTTACTAACCAGAGGGATGGTGGGCCAACGAACTGTCCACCGACCGACTCTTTGTTCGTGCAGAACAAGACAGATTTCACACAAGACGGTGACGGTGACGGTGACGATGGGGGGAAAGAGGCAGAGGGAAAGAGAGCATCCAGCGTCCGAATGTCCAATGTCCAATGTCCACTGTCCAATGTGGCGTGGGGAACGCGCGCAGCAACATTCGGCGTCGAGTAGCGCGCGACGGCCTCGTGAGAAATGGGAGTCTCCACTGCTACGAGTAAAACTGCGCTGCCATTTCGAAACTACCTACGGAGTACGGTGGATACAGGGTCATTTGTCGTGGCTCCTAGGTTGAGAAGCATGGCAGAGAGAGTATTTGAACAACTGACCGCTCTGATATTGAACCAATTCTCGTCCAGATAGCTTGATAGGGATGCTCAAGGGGGTTCTTGTTGAGCACGCCAAAGCCACCACATTAGTACAAAGTACATGTTGTCGAGCTTGCAAGCCTCGTCTGGTCGAGGCTGGAGATTACCTAATGGTACATGAAATTGGGGCACAAATCGCGTGGTCTTCAAGGTACTATAGTGCATCATTTGCCCTCGAGGAATTATTTCTGGGGACGACTGATGAGTTTCTCCGACTTCCAGGGAATTGGATATTCCCAGAACTACATGTTGGCCGAGCAGAACCACTGAAGGAATAAGGAGATCCATTCTGCTCCGAGCGAGTAGAATCGATCAGAGGACAGAAACCAGAAGAGAGGCAAAGGTACCACGTACGTAGAAGCAGGAAGCGTGATGATGGATTGCCACGGCGAACGGCATCACGTCTATCCCACCCTACCTCATCCCACCTTGATAGCAAAAATGGCAGTGTGCCGGCCAGTATGGTAACATTAAGTTTGTTCCTTCGACTGGATGGAAGTACCAAGGTACAGTACACAGACAAAAACGACCGTTTTTTTCCCTCTTCCATTTTGTGGTCCGTGAGCTGAGTTACGTCGCGGACCGCACTGAGCTCGACTTGGGTGGTGGTGTGGGTGGGTGGATGGAGCCAAAGGGATGTGGGAGCTACCGTGTGTGCCACGTGAGAGAGCTGGTCGCTGCGACGAATAGAAAATCGGAAAAGCGGGGAGGGGGAAAGTAACCGCGGAACAAGGAGCTCAGGCGGGCAAAACAGCCGGCGCAGAGAAGAATGAGCGGAAGCAGAGCATCCCCATAATGACGGGCCAGTGACGCGCGAGAATCTCAAAAACCACCGCACCCGAGCTGCAGCCTTCAATTTACTGCCTACCAAGTCGTGCGTACCTCTTATGGATGATGGATAAAACACCTCATTGCCCCCCTCCCTCTCTCTCAGCCCCAGAACGGGATCCAGCTTGAGATGGAATGCGATGACTCCCGTCGCGGTAGGCACGCACACACACCCGTCTGCCGCCTTGCCTCCCGGCCGCAAAAAAGATTTCGCTTTTTAGGCATCGGCCCTGTCCCGTCGGAGCTGAAATCCAGGTACCCGTTCAAAATGTGTTAGTTCGCCTCGTTTCGGGAGTACCGTTGAGAGAAGTTGGAATAGAATCTTTTCCTTGCGGAGGATACGTACCACCATCGCCCGCCCACAAATTACATACTTGTAGGTACTTTACGGTCCAATCCATGCCGTCCGTCCGTCCGTCCCTCCACCGCCAACCTAGCCATTCAGTTCTTTCAATCACATACTCCACTTGTTATAGGCGCATCCACAGGCGGCCAGCAGCAATACGACGACGAATGGCTACTATTTGTGCTGGTACGGTGCTGCTCGTATGGAGTGGCTGTAGGCCGTGAAGCATTGGTCGCGTTAATGCCAATTAGCAGCCACCAGTAAATTGAAGTCGCCGACACCAAGACGGAACTTGTTCAACGAATCCATCGGCTCGATGATTGACGTCGTGTCTTCGCGTACCACTGACCAGCAAACGGCCAAATTCGCACTAACTAGCTAATCCCTCGCAATATTGTCTTATTAACCAGCAGGGTGATGCTGTTGAATGAATCAGCCATGATTCCTTAATCACGGCAACTTATTACACGCCGGGAGAGAAAGCGCCCTACCAAATATTTACAAGTACGGATGCTGTAACCTCGGATTATCTCTTGAGCCCGAGTTTCAGAACAGTCCAGGAAACATTGTCAGCCGCAACTCCAAGCTCCTGCTAGCTACGATCCAGGAAAGAGACAGTGTCGATCACTGTCGGCTAAGATCAAGTCGGAAACGCACACACTGGGGGCCGGCTCTGTTGCGCACGATATCCGCATAGCCTGACCAGACGTCCATGCAAGGCCTCGACATAGGTTCCAATGCAACTCAGCCGCGAGCCTCATTGTCCAATCGGTACGTGACGACCCCCCACAGTCGCAACTGCTCAAACTCGACCACAAGACAATGAATCCCGATCTAACGACGATATGGTCACAGGGCGAACAAGTGCAGAATTGCATTTACTATTACAACCGTTTGTGCGGCTATGCGGTGTGCGCTGCAACTGATTTTCGCCGGCCCTGAACCTAAATCAGATCACAAGGTCCTCGATGCATGATAGCCTACGAGGAGGGACCCGTGTGTCATGGTGATGGTGGTGACCGCTCCTTTTACAGCGGGAGGAGGGGCCAAGCTTGGTACAGGGGGGGAGACTGAAAGGCCCCCGACCCTGATGAATCTTTTTCAAATCTCTAGATGACCAAGAATAGTATTCAAAGCGAGGAGGACGAAAGGAAATTTTTTTCGAGCGGTATTACTCGAATACCCAGCGTAACCTGATACGATGGAAAGTGAGTGCTGGGGGATATTTCAGTGGATCGGGCCTTCACCCAGGGCCTGGCCAATCAGCGACGAGTGGGTCGTCACGACAAGCGTCTTTTCCAACTTGCCAACCTCTGATTTTCGAAGTAGGTGGACGCAAGTAACGAGGACTGCAGGATGCCTGTGCATTGGCTCGCAGGGTGCAGGACGAGGAGTCCGGGCTCAAAACGCAGATCAGTGATCATATGACCTTGTGTCGGCGGGTGCAGAGTCCAAGTCGCCCGTCTCCAACTTCGGCCCATGGTCCAGAAAACCCCAATACGCACCAAGTACCGTTCGTTACTACATGGCTTATGACCGATGGCTCGCAGTCAGAAAAGGTCCGGACATGGACATGGGTCCTAAGAGCTGAGGATTTGCACACCCTTGGGCCTGTTGCTGTACTTGGCTTTGCCGTGTTGCTAATTACTTTCCTGTTCAAGAGAACGAACAAGTCCAGGCCGCAGGCTTTGCCCTGTGTGTCGGCCGGTGTCATCATCCATGGCTGCGTAGTAGTATCCGTACTACTCCGTACATTACTACGTGGTACGTGGTCCTGCTGCTGTCAGTGTCATCCTGAAAAGTGGCCGGTCTGCCTCGACAACGAACGCACGCGCCTCCTGGTGGCACAATCGTGAAACTAGCATCTGTTGCATAATGAGATGTGTACGTTCGTAGTGAGTTAGTATGGGTAATCCGGTCGACTTCATCACGGCGATGGTTGGGAAGGAGGGGTGTTGCTTGTAGGTACGGAAACATGTTACGCAGTAATTTGTACGTGAGTGTGACTTCACGGCACCATGTATGACATTGTACGAAGCAGTGATGTTGTGTCTCTGCCGTTGGTTTGAAACTTGCTGTGCCGTAATCACGATTTTCTGTCCTGCGTGGTACCCCGGACGGCCGATGAACTGACCAGCCACAGGAAACGGCTTTTCAATCGCCACGAGGTTTGAAAGATTCCATTCGAGCTTCCAATGTCTCAGTCCTCCTCCTCCTCCTCTTTCAGGTCTCGGGTCCGATCCAAGACATGGCCGCTGGGGGAGGTTGCAGAATGCACTACGCCGCTACGTGCAGCACGGGAGAAGCGTCTCCCGAGTCTTCGCTCGGTAGTGTTTACACTACGGCCAAGACTGCCATCTCTGGGAGCCCACTTTCATGATCAGTTGCCATACTAAATCTCGGGCCAAGGATGCTGCTAAGAAAACAATGCAGCCATCAACACACATCTGAGCCAATGCTTCGCTGAGGGCGGCACCGAGAAGCATCCAACACGCACCTCTCTCCCCTCACCGCATCTTCCCACTTCCCTTGGTCCTTGGTCCCCTTTGCCCCCTCCTTTTTTTTTCCTCATCGTACCCAGTACTGTACCCAATACCTGCTTCTATTGCGTTTTGACGTCGAGTCTCGGCATCAGCGATGGACTAATTTTCATCTTTTTGTCGGTGGGGCGTAAATATTTTTCTTCGAGAGCACGTACACACTACCTAGGGACACAGCATAGCGCTTCTCGTAAATGGGAATAGCTAAAGGCAAGGTCAACGCACATGGGCAACATTGTCCAATTACCGCTGCCCTGACCCTACGTACTCCGTAATACATCCTACATCGCTTGCGTTGCTCATTCATGTATGTATCTATGTATCTGTAGGTGACGATGAAGGGTCCGTCCTGCAAACAGGAGTGAACTCATAAGCTCAGTGCCGTACCGGGTACGTATGGACTGTCTTAGACAACCCGGGCAGTCCTGCCCTGAGGGGCTGTCTTGCGAGAATCTCGTGGTTTTCCATGTGGCTTCGCAACCTGGAACCTTTCTTGGGTCGAGATCCACCTGCTTTCATCTCCAACACCCCTCTCACCCTCCAAATCACTCCCTCTTCCTGTCTCTCCCTCTCGGAATCGCCTCAAGCGATCCATTGCCATTTGCTCAAGGGCCCAGAAAAACAACGCGAAAATGAAGGGTCCTCTCGAGGGTCTCGTCGAGGGTAGTTCTCAAAGGGCCTTTCGTTGTGTTCGGTGTGCCGGCCAGCTCGCTACGGAGCATGTAACCGCGCCGCCCCTGCACTGAAGCTTTCTGGGAGGGGCTTCCACGGCGAGCTGGTCCTTCTGGAACATGACCTCATCTCCGGCCAAATCCACTCTGAGCTTGTCTACCTCACCTATTCATCCCACTCATCTCTACCAGAATGACATGAGGACATGAGCAGCGCTTAGGTTATCAACTCGAGGAATATTGAACTTGGTCCCTGCGCTGCAGAGTACGTACTCGGTACTACAATTCATTGATCAAGAGGAGGATTGATCGCATTGGGTGCAGATCGGAGGCAGCAAGAGCCGGCTCTCCAATGTTCTCGTACGGATAGGTACGGGATACGGATAACACAGATGTAAATCTACCGCCTCTTCTGCACCAATACCGCATAATTTTCTCCCACGCCATCTTTTTCTAGAATCCGTCCGAGCTGGAGGAGCGCGAGATGGGTCCCCACGGCCGACGGCCTCAAACCTGCGCTCGATCAGAGTCGCCATCTGACTCGACCCTGGACTGGACGTTGCCAAAAGGGACCGAGTCGACCATTCGTCTTCATCATGGGCCGTCGCCATTGTCGCCATTGACGAGCCAATGTATCCGTACCGCGCGCAAAGTACACGGCACTACATTTTCGTACCTGACATGAAGCGATGGAAGGGCTGCCTTTCTGGGTAATGGTGCATACCCAGCTGGGAAACGCCCAAACCGTTATGTCGCGTCGCTTGCTCTGGCCAAGAGGCAAAGCAAAGGATTGGTACCGTGAGTACATTTTTTGTCGATCCGGGGTCCAGCCCGTCGGATTTGCAGCGTTCGTCGTGCTGATCAAACTGCGGCGCAACTTCGATGCCCAACTTCCCCAACCCCGAGCCCAAGGCTGGGCATCAACCCACTCCGCCCCCGCAAGAATATCTACGGATACAACATTATACGCGCAGGATCATATTGACAGGACCGAATTCCCTGGCATCGGTCCTGAGACATGGGAAAGTCGCTCGTCACTCGCATGTAACATGGCATTTCGGTCCAAAACACTGATCAGCATGTCGGTCATCTTGACTTGATGCCCAACGCGACCCCTCATGACCGATATGCGTATACAGAGGGCGTTTATACCCTCCTTCTCGTCTCGCCAGCCCGTCAACGCACTCGCTCACGTATCACGCTAGTAGATCGGAGCCCTCCTTGCAAAAACTTTGACAGCCCTGCATGGTAGCGAATGAGTGGTGCAGAGGCCAAGGTAAGGATCAAGGAAGGGGCTGGGTGTCTTGAAGTCTTGACCCTGAGGCTGCGGGGGTAGGCTATACCATGCCATGCACAAAATACTTGCTATCCGTGAGTAGGTTGTATTGTAGTAGGTAGTATTAAGTACGAAGTACGGACACTCTTTGAATGGACGTCCTGGGGGACAGTGGCTCCTCATTGCCTTATCTATAGACAGGGGCGGCTATTTCATCCCAAACGGGTCAAAGATACCGAATACCTGCGGCTGCTACAGCAGAGGGCGACGGAGAAGAGCGACAAAGACGAGAGACATGATGGGCAGCGCAGGGACCGCATTACATCGCAGCGCAGATCCGATTGTAGCCAAAGCATAATGTCGCTGGAAATCATGATACGGCCGGCGGTAATGTTTACATTTTGCCTTTTCTGCTGCTATCGCCGACCACGAGAGCAGGGCATGGGGACAATTGCCAACAGCGAATGATGCCACCCTATAGTGTTTTTTTTCCTCTTTCAAGCAGACAACCCTCCCCTACTCCATGCCATTTCAAGCAGGGGTAAGAAGGCATGGCCGTGAAAGAGCCGCTCGGTTGACAAGTCGTTACTGATGAAGTTGCTGACCTCGTGTGCTACAGAAACGGGGTCCAGACAATGTTCCAAAGAGACTTCTAGCGCATAATGTCAGACATGAAATGTCACTCAGGTGCCCAACGACGTCAGAGGTGTGAGCATAGAAATGAGTCCTAAGCTGAAGTATAGGTACAGACAAGTCGGTTGTCCAAGATGTACCTTTTTTCCCATCGTCATGATATGATCATTTGCCTTTGATTGCGCTCCAATTTCAGCTTTTGGACCAACAGACGAAACAGCAAAAGAAAAGAAAAATACCCCCTCCGCTTGGACAGGATAGTGGCGGACCCCCGACGACGGCCACCATCAGCTCCCTGTGTGGTCTTCCAGATCTCTGGGACTGCGCTAGTTGACAGGAAGCAAGTCTAGCAGGATAGCGCCGTCGGCGAGTGGGACGATGACGAGCGGAATGCGATGCCTCCAGGGGCCGGAGCGACGGTAGAAGGAGTGGAGGGGAAGAATGGAAGAAACAGGAGGGTGAGCTAGGAAATGGATTGGCTGTCATCAATGTCAGACTGGGCATCAAGAGGGGGAAGAGAGGCAAAAGACAGAGTCGCAACCGGCCGAGTCCCTTTTTTTTTTTTTTTTTTTTTTTTGGGG